>JAKJHU010000669.1:0-133826 GCA_022316685.1 Progne subis subis
TTTGTTTTGTTTTTTTTTTTTCCCCGAGAAGTTTTCCGGCCTGGTTTCTTCCAGGAAGTTTTTCAGCCTGGGTTTTCCGTGAAGTTTTCCAGACCAGTTCTTTCCCAAATTTTTTTCCACAAAATTTTGCAAATTTAGCCCTTTTTCACCTTCCTCCAGTGCTGACTTGGACCTTGCTCAGGTAACTGAGAACTCCAAGGATTTACAGCTGAAAACGCTCTCCCTCCTGGAATTCTTTGTGGAAGAAATCACTTACTCCAGGTTAAAAAAACAAAATAAAAATCAGCGAGTTTTTTGAGGGATGGAACTCCCTGGATAATTATTTTCATTTTTGCAGTGCTGGAGCAGCCGGAGACTCTTCCTGCTGGGTGGGTGACTGAATCCCACCGAGGGCACCAAGATCCTTTCCCAGCATCCCAAAAAGTGCTGGTGACGTTCCCAAAAGAAAAACTGTCTGGGAATGCCCCAAACTCTTCCTCTTGGGGTGGGAGAAACATCAAGGATGCAGATTCCTGCCTTTGTCTCTGTAGCATCTGTGGGGGGAAAAACCCCGGTTGGGTTTTGCCAATTCCGTTTCCTGGTGGAGGGGGAGGATTTTCCTGGTGGAGAGGGAGGATTTTTCCTTCTGGAAGGGGAGGGATTTCCCTGATTCTGCCTTCAGGACGTGCTGCTCTTCCCTTGCCTTTCCCAGCTTTCCAGCTTTTCCGCTGCCAGCCTCCCACCATCGTTCCCAACGCCGAGATCGTCACGGAGAACGAGGAGTTCAACATCGGTAAAACCTTCCCTCGTCCTCCTCATCCTCATCCCCACCTCTCCAGCTCCTGGGAATGCCTTTATCCCCTCCAAATCCGGGCTTCCAGGAGCGTTTTCCATGGGAGCTCGACGTCAAACGCAGAATCCGGGTGTTCCCGTTGTTCCCAGCCTTTTCCTCCGTGGAAAAACGGCTTTTGGGAGAGACTTGAGCCTGTTTGGAATCTTTGGGAATGGTGGCGTTTCTCAGGTGTTGCACACAAAGCTTTGGAGCCTTTATTCTGCTTTTTGGGGATCTTTCAGGAGGTGTTTTTTTTTGGTTTTGTGGGGGTTTTTTGTCATTTTTGGTTTGGGGTTTGTTTTTTGGGGTTTTTTTTGTGTGGGTTTTTTTTTTTTTTTTGATTTTGTTTTGGTTTTTTTGTGTTGTTGTTGGTTGGTTGGTTTGTTTGTGGGGGTTTTTTTTTGGTTTTTTCTTTTCTTTTTTTTTTTTTGTCCTCCACATTTTTAAGTGGCTGCAGCCAGGATTTTTCTTGGAGCAGCTGCTCAGCCTGGCTGCTCTCTTTGAGGGGAGTCTGCACTTGGAATAATTCCCAAGTCTGGCGTGGTGACAGGACTTTATCCCAGGGTGACTCCAGCATGGCTTTTCTAGCCTTTTATTTCTGATTTACACCTTTTATCCCTGCATTTCCCCCTTTTATTCCTATATTTACCCCTTTTATCTGCATTTACCCCTTTTATTCCCATATTTATCCCTTTATTCTGCATTTCCCTCTTTTCTTCCTCTATTTCCCTCTTTTCTCCCTCTATTTCCCCCTTTATCCCTGTGTTTCCCCTTGTATCCCTCTATTTCCCCTTTTATCTCTGCAATTCCCCCTTTTATTCCTCTATTCCACCTTTTATTCCATAATTTCCTCTTTCATTCCTGCATTTCCCCATTTTATCCCTCCATTTCCCCATTTTATCCCTCCATTTCCCCATTTTATCCCTCCATTTCCCCATTTTATCCCTCCATTTCCCCCTTTCATCCCTCTATCCCCCCTTTCATCTCTGCCATTCCCCCTTTTATCCCGTAATTCCCCCTTTTTTTGCGCGTTTCCCCCCTCCCATCCCTGTTTTCCGTCCCTTTCCCAGGTGACATCGTCAGGTACCGGTGCCTTCCCGGCTTCACCCTGATCGGGAACGAAATCCTCACCTGCAAACTGGGCACCCACCTGCAGTTCGAGGGCCCCCCGCCCACCTGTGAAGGTAAAGCTTCCCTAAATCCCAGATCTCCCTGCTCAGGGAAGGAGCTGGGGGAGGTTTTCCAGCTCAGTTTTCATCCTCGGGGTTAATTTTCTGATCTCCAGGAGCGCGGGATTTTAGGAGGAGGGAGTGAGACCCCGCCCCGAGCAGGAATTGTTGTGTCCCGGTTGATAATTCCATGGGATGAGCTGTAATTCCAGCCTTTGTTCTAACAAAGTTTCCGGGGATTCCCGGCTTTTGTGCCTCTGGTTGTGGTGCTGCTTGTTTTGGGAATGGTTCCTTGGCTTTTTGCTGCTTTTTTGCTCCTTTCTTTAAGTGCTACGGTTGTTTGGGATTTGTGGGATTTGGGGGTTCTCCAGGGATCAAAGGGGCGCGGGGGTCGTGCTCTGCCTTGAGCTGGCTCATCGGGCCACACCTTGTGCTTTCATCCTTCCTCTGAAAAAAACCGGGAATGTTCATTTCCATTCCCAGTGCACTGCCCCATGAACCAGCTGATGACGGATTCCAGCGGCGTGATCCTAAGCCAGAGCTTCCTGGGAAGTTACCCCCACTTCCAGACGTGCTCCTGGGTGGTGCAGGTGGAGCCGGGGTACAACGTCTCGCTCACCATCGAGTACTTCCTCAGCGAGAAGCAGTTCGACGAGTTTGAAATCTTCGATGGTAAGAGATCCACCCCTCCCCTCCCAAACCTTCCTGGCGTTCCGTGATCCCATCGAGGGGGAAGGAGCGTTCCAGGGCCAGCTTCCCGCCTGGAGCCTCCTGCTGGCCTTCCAGAAAGCTCCTCACCGATTCCTCGCATCAGGAAACAGCTGTAATTTGATTTTTTTTTTTTTTTTTTTTTGGATGGATACGAAGGATTTTTCCAAGGGGCGGGAGTCGGAAACTCCTGGGAGAAGGATGGCAGCAGAGATTGCTGCAAGGGATGAGCTGGGAAAGTGGGAATCCTCATCCCTGAAGGCCACAGGGAGCAGATTCTCCAAGCCCAGGAATTTTTGGGAATGAGGAGGGAATTCTCAGAGTGAACCAGCACAGACCACGAGGGCGGTGCTGGTGCTCCTGGGATCACCATGGGCACCTGAGCTCCTGCCTGGAGCAAATCCTGGCTTTCCTGGATTCCCAGGAGCAGGATGTGAGCCCTGGAACTCCTGCCCACAGGGGGCTGCCTTTCCTCAGGCAAAACTCTCCCTGTTCACATTCCTCCTGCAGGGACACCAAGCTCTGCCAGTGGCTCTGTGGCTGCTGTGACTTTTCCCTTTTTCCAGGTCCCTCTGGGCAGAGTCCCCTGCTGCTGTGACTTTTCCCTTTTCCCTGTCCCCTCCGTTTTTCCAGGTCCCTCTGGACAGAGTCCCCTGCTGCTGTCCCTCAGTGGGAATTACTCGGCGCCTCTGACGGTCTCCAGCAGCGGGAACAGCGTCTTTCTGCGCTGGTCCTCCGACCACGCCTACAACAGGAAAGGCTTCAAAATCCGCTACTCCGGTGAGTCCCGGCTGCCTCTGCCAGGAGCAGCTCCACAGCCACGAGAATCGGTGGAATTCCTGCGGAGATCCGGCTGGGAGGGCAGGAGCTGCCAAGGAGGGGGAGGCGCAAAGCCAGGCGCGTTCCGAGCTGGGGAGGTTGGGAAAGGCAGGGTCTGTCCAGGAGAAACCTTGGAGCTTTGGCTTCTGTCTCAACCACTCCGTAACAGTCAGGATTGTGGGATTCCTGGTGGGAAATTCCGGGAGAAACCTTGGAGCTTTGCTCCTGTCTCAACCACTCTGTAACAGTCAGGATTGTGGGATTCCTGGTGGGAAATTCCAGGAGAAACCTTGGAGCTTTGCTCCTGTCTCAACCACTCTGTAACAGTCAGGACTGTGGGATTCCTAGTGAGAAATTCCATGGAGAAACCTTGGAGCTTTGGCTCCTTTCCCAACCACTCTTCAGAATCAGAAGCCCGATGTGGAGAGTCATGGATGCCAGGGGCTGGATACGGGCAAAGGTTTCTGGATGAGGGGGTGGAAAAGTCTGTCCAGACTTTGCTCAGCAAACGAATTAAGGAATATCTAATTATCAGCAATTATCCTCATTCCTGGAGCTGGGCGAGGCTCAGACCAGAGCCCCGCTCTCCATGCCCGCTTCCACTCCGCGTTTATCCCCGGCCAATTCCCCGTTTTTGGGGCAGCTCGGCGCAATTCCCAGGGTTGGGAAGGGCGGGACCCTGACGCCGCTCACCTCGGTGACTGCTTCGGTTTTCCTTTCCCTGCCAGCTCCCTACTGTAGCCTCCCGCAGCCGCCGGCTCACGGGATGATCCTGAGCCACTCCGGGCTGCGCCCCGGCAGCTCCGTGCGCTTCGGCTGCGACGCCGGGTACCGCCTGGTGGGACACAGCACCGCCACCTGCGCCCAGCACCCCCAGGGACACTTCCACTGGAGGGAAGCCATCCCCCTGTGCCAAGGTGAGAGCGGGGACGGCGTCGGGATCCGCTTCCAGGGATCCCTGGGAAAGGAGGTGGGGGATAAAAGCCCCAGTATTGGAATTCTGGGAATTCCGCGTGGAGGGGATGCAATGCCTGTGGGTCGAGCCTTGGAAATGGGTTTGTTGCCACCCCGAAAGTCTTTCTGTAAAGAAAAACTTAATATTGGTTTTAAGTTGGCAGAGAGCAGGTTTAGATTAAGGATTGGGAAGAAATTCCTCCCTGTGAGGGTGGGGAGGGCTGGAATGGGTTTTCCAGAGAAGCTGTGACTGCCCCATCCCTGGCAGTGCCCAAGGCCGGGTTGGACAGGGCTTGGAGCAACCGGGGACAGTGGAAGGTGTCCCCATGGCAGGGAGTGGGATGGGATTTAAACTCCTTTCCATCCCAAACCATTCCATGATTCCATGGAATGAAGGTAAGAGGCAGCTCAGCCCCGCTGGCTTGGAGTTCTTGTCCCTCCCTGTGCCTCAGTTTCCCAGGGATAAATAAAAGGGACACTTTTTTTAGGAAGCATTAAGGGAATGAAAAGCAGAAAGGAGCAGGCTTTGATGGGGATGGGAAGGGCTCGGCTTCCCCCCGCTCTCCAGGAAAAAGGAATAGCAGAGGTATCAGGGAAAAGGTTGGAATTTCCAGGTGCCCTCTTTTCCCAGGGTGATCCATTGGTATTCAGCCTGGCAGCCTGTCTAGACACCCGGCCTCGGAGAGGGATTGGCCAGCCTGGGCTCGCTGCAGTGACACTGCTGTCACCAGCAGTGCTGCCAGGGCCTGATCCTGCCCCTGGAATTGCTCACGCCCATCAGAATTCCAGCAGCTGCTCTGGCATCCTGCTCCGTGCCGAGGCAGGAGTGGGATGAAAGCTGGGGCTTGAGCAGGGAGAGACCCAGGGTTGTGCTGCTGCTGCTGCTGCACACGCAAAGTTTGGGTTCCGTGTCACCCAAAAGTGACTTTTGCTGCTTTTCCAGCCCTGCTCTTGTGCACAGGGAACAGCAGGAATGTGTTGGAGTAGCTCGGGAGCTGAGCCAGGGCTGCTACAGGAGGGAGTGGGTTTGTCTGGAAGCACAGGCAGATATTGAGATCAGGGGTTAGGGCTGTGTCTCCTGGCAGGTTCTGCTCCTCTCCCAACCCCACAGAGCCTTCAGGAGCTTCCCAGTGGAGCTTCCCAGGTCCTGGCTGCTCTTCCCTTGGCATCCCACCCTTTCCAGACAGGAGAGATGTGTGTTTCCCTCTTCCCCAGGGCCAGGCTTGGAGAGGGATGGGAACCACAGGGTGGGTTTGGAGTCAGGTCTGGATTTACTTTCCCTCCTCCTCGTGCTGCTGGAGAAGCAGATTCAGGGACATTTCCCAGCGCTGCCTTTCCCAGGGTTGGGATAAAAGGATAACAGCATAAATGGCCGTGATTCTTCGTGTGGTTTTTGGCTGTCACCTGCCTGTCCCCTCCCTGTGCCCTCAGAGCCGAGGATTCCAGCGGGAATGGTGCAGATCCTCCCCTCGGGAGCGCTGCTGGCACCGCGCCCGCTCCTCCATTTCCCCCTGGATTCCCCCTGCACCTCCTCAGCCGTGAGATTAAATTCAGCCTCCCTTCTGCCCCAGCACAATTACACAATTTGCTGCCTTTACGTGATGCAGAAGTGCTCCTGGAGAGGGCTTTGGGGTCGGTGCTGCTGTGGGGAGTAAACACACAGCGTTCCCGCTCTCGGATCCTTCATCTCCGCCTGGAAACTCGGGAGCGCTCCGCTGATGGATGCCATGGTGCAGATGTTATGGGAAGTGTGAGCCACAGCCTCGTCCAGGAGAAACTGGAATTCAGGGTTGGCTTTGCTGATCCTTTAGGAAGGATCCCTGCAGCTTGTGGGGTTTGCCAGTAGGGAAATTCAGGTTTGGGTAAAAACCAGCAGCTCCTTGATTCCTTTTTTTTTTTTTTTTTTTTTTATTTTTTGGTGCTTTTTTCCTTCCTCCCAGCTCTCTCCTGTGGAGTTCCCAGAGCCCCGAGGAACGGGGTTGTCTTTGGGAAGGAGTACACGGTGGGCACCAAGGCCGTGTACCAGTGCAACCAGGGCTTCCAGCTGCAGGCGGGCGCCCAGCCCAGCGCCGAGTGCCTGCAGGAGGGAGTCTGGAGCAACGGGAACCAGCCCCCTCTCTGCGTGGGTGAGTGGGGATTTGGGGTGTCCAGACAGCTCTGGTGCCTTCTGGGGCTCCCTAAAAACAGAGGCCAGACAGAATTTTGGGGATAAAAAGCAGTTGTGTTTGTTGAAGGGCTTTGAGGTGAGTTTCGAGCAGACAAAGCCCCCTCCAGGGACTGCACCCAAAAAATGGACAATGGGTCACACTTTTCACACTTTTTTTCACACGTTTATCAGTTTGGTCCATTTGCATGTTGGGGGTTAATCCTCCAATTACAACTTCAGCTAATGAAGTCATTCACCCCAAGTTTGCTGCCCCCAGCTCACTTTTGTTCCCATTTCTCCACCGTTCATAGGACGTTAGCCCCACCAGATACTGGGCGTTAGATTATTTTGTTTGCGTTCAGCTCTGCAAATCCGAATGTCTTTTGATTCTCTCAAAAATTCTCTTCTACATTCCTCCCTAAGAATAGGAAGATGAGGGCATGTCGCTGAGACACACAAGCAGTCACACGCAGATAAGTATTTGAAAGCAGAGTTTCTTCCATCCCTCCTGAGGGAGCGGAGAGCGAAGGAAAGACCCTCTTTGTTTATTCTTTACTTTTTTATACATTTGTGGATCTGGCAGAAGATTGGCTTTTTGGGTTTCCACCCCTCAGCCTCAGTGGTCAGACCCACTGTCAGTTACAGTTGTTTGTCAGGTTAGAAATATGCAAACAAAGGACAAAGAATGAGAAACAAAGGGTTTGTTTATGTTACATCCATGGGAAAGGTAGAAAACTGCTCCTAATATTGTACAGTAACCAAAAGATCTGACTCCATTATGAATTTCAAGGAGGCTAATAAGAAAGCTCAGAAAAACCAGGGTAACAAGGGCCCACTGCCACTAAAGATCCCACGGCCTTGTGCTTTGTTTGGGGTCCTAAATCTCCTAACACGATGCACACACTGCTTGTGCCAACGCAGCTCTACGATTCCAGCAATTCCCACACTTTTTGCCTTGACACAAACCCCAGGGCTCACAGTTCTTGCACGTGGGACAGGAGGGGTCTGCCATCCGCTGCAGCCTCTCTGCAGTTCACCCTGTGTTCTTGCTTCTCTGTTCTTGGGGTTTTTCAGAGCTTCTGTGCCTGATGTGGCTTCAGGTTCTCTGCTGGGTCCTGGACCTGCATGTGAAAAACGCTAATCACTTGTTTTTAAATTTTTGAAAGTTTAATAGTAAATAAGATGGTTATAAAAATAGAATTAGAGTAAAAAAAATTGAACAATTAGGGTTAGGACAATACGAGACAATAAAAACAAAAGTTACAGATGTCTGGGTGCCTCCCTGAGCAAAAAGCTCTGAAGAAGGACCTCTGTTAACAAAGGATTATCTCTAAAAGCAATAGCCTGTTGAATATTCATACATGATGCATAAATTCCATTCAAACAAAGAATTGTCTCTGGTTAGTATCACTTTTTTCCTTTAATCTCTATGGCATCCATAGGGCTGAGCGAGGCAGGAGGAGTTGGTCTCTTCTGATAAGGAAGTGATAAATTCTTTTTTCTCTGAAAGATTTACCTTTTCCTGTGGTTGGTACATAAAAACTGCATTTTAACTACAAAACTACATTTACCATACTATGAAAATACTAATACAACATGAACAATCAATACAACATAATACATATAGTAAATAATCTTGCCTAGAGCCACATAATACGCACTTTCCACATGCAGAAGCACAAGCAAGCCCTTTGCCCCGTGGTTAAATCAGAAAGTTTGTCCCGATTCTGGATTTCTGATCAGAACCAAAGGGTTTTCTTTAATTTTCCCTTGCGTGTGCACCGATGTAAAACCGCATTTGAGGATGTATCCAGCGACAGATGGGTGTTTTGTGTCCCTCCAAAGTCGGGTGTTTGGTGGGACGTGCCTGCTGTGATTGCAAGCTCCGCAATCCTCGTGGGTCGGACGCAGGAGGCTGCAGCAGCTGGCAGAGTGCGCGTGTACTCGTGATGGCTTCAGCCTGATCCCTGGAAATGTGAAACTTTGCACGAGTGCACTGGTACCCTGGTGAAAAAAAATGTGTAACTCTTAATAAGGGCTGAAAGCAATCAGGAAAAGGATAAAAAACACTCAGGTACAACAATTAAGGATGTTTCAGATATTCCCCTCATTAAAAACTCGCTGCCTGGAATTTTTTTGTTGTTGTTTGGGGGTTTTTTTGTTTTATTTTTTGGTTTGGTTTTTTTTGTTGTTGTTGTTGTTTTGTCTTTTGTTTTTGGGGCTTCTTTTTGTTGTTTTGTCCTTTGTTTTGGGTTTTTTTAATTGTTGTTTTGCCTTTTGGTTTGGGGGTTCTTTTTGTTGTTTTGTCTTTTGTTTTGGGGGTTTTTTTTCTTGTTTTCTCTTTTGTTTTGGGGTTTTTTTTGCTGTTGTTGTTATGTGTTTTGGTTTGGGGGTTCTTTTTGTTGCTTTGTCTTTTGTTTTGGGGTTTTTTGTTGTTGTTTTGTCTTTTGGGTTTTTTGTTGTTTTGTCTTTTGGGGTTTTTTTGTTGTTTTATCTTTTGTTTTGGGGGGGGTTCTTTTTGTTGTTTTGTCTTTTGGGGTTTTTTTGTTGTTTTATCTTTTGTTTTGGGGGGGTTTTTTGTTGTTTTGTCTTTTGTTTTGGAGTTTTGTTTTTTTGTTTTGTCTTTTGTTTTTTGGGGGGGGGGGTTTTGTTCGTTTTTTTTTTTTCTTTGTTGGAAGAGGAGGGGGTTTGAAACCTCAATTAACCTCAATTAACCGTCTCTCCGTGTCATTTCCCGCGTTCCAGCTGTGACGTGCCCCGACGTGGGCAGCATCGCGGTGGAGCACGGCCGCTGGCGCCTCACCTACGAGGTGCAGTACCACTACAACGCCCAGCTGATGCTCATCTGCGACCCTGGCTACTACTACACGGGCCAGAGGGTCATCAGCTGCCAGGCCAACGGCACCTGGAGCATCGGGGAGCCCGCGCCCACCTGTAGAAGTAAGAGCGGGGTGGCGCCGGGCGTTGGGTTTTGGCGTTTGGGGTCGGCGGATCGCGGGGTTCCCCCCCGCCGGGGGAGGGTTTTGGGGTTTCTGATGTTCACAGAATCACAGAATCACAGAATAATGAGGTTGGAAGAGACCTCTAAGATCATCAAGTCCAACCTATGCCTTAACACCTCAACTAGACCATAGCACTAAGTGCCACGTCCAGTCTTTTTTAAACACATCCAGAGATGGTGACTCCACCACCTCCCTGGGAAGACAATTCCAGTGCTTTATTACTCTTTCAGTGAAATTTTTTTCCTAATATCTAACCTGTCCCTTCCCTGACGTAGCTTGAGGCTGTGTCCCCTTGTTCTGTCAGCTGCTGCCCGGTGGCAGAGACCGACCCCCACCTGTCCACAGCCTCCCTTCAGGAAGTTGTAGAGAGTGATAAGGTCATGTTTGCTGATTTGATTTTCTGATGTTAAAGTGGCAAGGTTCAGGAGTGTGAGGAGCTGTTGGACATGGCTGGTGGCGTGAGGGGAGGGGTTGGTGGGAGCTGAAGCCGGCGAGGGGATAAACCAGGAGGTGAAATGCGCTGAGAGAAAGTGGATAATGGGGCGAAGAACGCCAGAGGGTAATGAAAAAGTGGGGCTGGCTTACAGACAGCTGTGGTGGTGTCACAGATCAAGGCCGAAATAACCAAATGAGCATGTAAAATTTGGGGGAAAAAAAATAGTGGAGAAGCAGCAAAGTGTGCGTGAATTCCTTGTTTGGGAGGGGGGAAAAAAGGGATGGAAAAGGAATGTAAGGTGAGCCAAAGGGATGCAAGTTTTGGTGGTCAGCCCTGTACCTGGTGGGTGACTGTGGATCACCAGGGAGATGGTGGCCTGAGGGTGGGGACATCCCGAGTTCTGGCCAGAAGCTGAATTTATTGAGCATACAAGGTGTTTATATAGGTTTATGTGGGTTTATGTGGGTTTATATAGGTTTATAGGGGTTTATATGGGTTTATGTGGGTTTATGTGGGTTTATGTGGGGTTATATAGGTTTATATGGGTTTATATGGGGTTTCTCCTGTATGGCACTTCTGTAGGGTTCTATTTTTGGTGACAATTTCTCATTGGTTTATCCGTTCTTTATGACATCAGTTACTTGGTAATCATTACGAAGCCTCAGAGCAGGTTTTTTGATCACTTGTACCCCAGGGAGCTTTTCTCTTTGTCTGTCTCTCCCGTGGTTTCTGCTCCCTCAGCCCTGAGATCCCAGGCTCCTTTATCAGTCCCATTTCACCCCCTGTTTCCATCCCCACATTTGGGTGCAGGATGGGATGGTTTGGTGCAGATTTTGGGAGGAAATCCTTCCCTGAGAGGGCAGGGAGGAGCTGGGACGGATTTCCCAGGGAAGCTTTGGCTTCTCCATCCCTGGAAGTGTCCCAGGCCAGGTTAGAGCAACCTGGGATAATGGAATGTGTCCCTGCTGTTGAGTGGGACTTAATTACTCCTGGCAGCAGCTGAGGTGGAGACAGCAGAGCTGCTGGAAGAGAGCTGGGCTGCAGGGAGACCTCTGGATCTGATTCCTGGTTTAATCCCATCGCTTCTCTGGGATCTCCAGCCCTTCAGCTCAGCTGTTGCTGTGGGGTCCCAGCAGCTTCGCTGTCATAGCTGCTCTGAAGCCGGGGCTTCTGAGGAGGGGAAACAAAGAATTCTGCTCACACAAACACAGCTTTACAAGGGTAGCAGTGTCACCTGCAAATCAGACCCAACGGGGCGCAGCAGCGGCAGCTCTCAGTTGTTCTGACACCGCTGCTGCGCTTTGCATCTCTCCTTTTGTCGGAGGTGGAGGGTTCTTCTCTCCAAGTGCAGGCAGAGACAGCAAAATCTCTCCCTCCCTGCTGCCTGCCTTTGTTTGTGGAGCTGTGGCTGCCGGCCTGGGTGACAGATGTACTTTTCCCCCTGCCAGCTCTTCCTCTGGATCTGGGAGCAGGAGCCTGACCTCCTTTTGTTCGCTCAGCTTTATTGCCACCTAAATCCAAGTGACAGGATCTTGGCAGTGCCCCGAGGTCAGGAGCACCCAGCGGGAGCTCCGGAGGGTTTGCAGAGCTTGGAGGCAGAGAAAACGAAGATAAAATGGAGAGCTGGAGCTCTGAGGGGGAGGTGGGTTTGCAGGGGCTCCTGCAGCCCACAAACCCAGCTGGGAACTGCAGATCTTGGAATTTCAGCTTGTGGGGGGGAAAGCTGGGCGTCACTTTTAATTGGAAACTTTGTGCCGTTCCGAGGTCAGGTTGGACAGGGCTTGGAGCAATCTGGGTTAGTGGCAGACAGCCCCGCTCGTGGCCTTTAAGGTCCCTTCCAACCTACCCCATTCCATGATTTCGTGGGTTTTCTGGGAATCTGGCTTCCTGCTGCATCCAGCAATGGGTTACTGACAGAAAAATACTCCTGTGTGAGAAAGTCCTGGTGTGGAAAACGCCTTTGGTTCCTTCCCAGCCTGTCTTTAGTGCTCCCCTCATGCCCTGAAGCATAAATATTGACAGCTCTTTTTTTTTTTTTTTTTTTTTCACCTCATCTAACCTGGCTCTGGAATCATTACAATTCCTGGAATTACTTAATGAACTCTCCCACTCCAGCAATAACTCCTGGTGCTGTGCCTGGATGCATTCCTTCAAAACCCACCCCTCCCAGCCTGTCCTCTCACTGTCCTTTGGGATCTGTCCTAGTTATCTCCTGTGGGGACCTGCCCACCCCTCCCAACGGGAACAAGATCGGGACCCTCACCAGTTACGGGGCCACTGCCATCTTCTCCTGCAACACTGGCTACACCCTGGTGGGCTCCCGGGTGCGGGAGTGCATGGCCAACGGGCTCTGGAGCGGGGCTGAGGTCCGCTGTCTCGGTAGGTATCCCTTGGGAATCTCCTGCTGGCACCCACGGGGCGTGGGGAGGGCTCCTCGGGGGTTTTAGGGGCTGAGCAGAGGAGGATTCCACACTGCCGCGCTTTGAAGGGATGTAAAAGGGAAGCAGGGTTTTGATCCCAGCCTCCTCAGTAAGGTGTGAGGTGTTGGGAGAGATTTGGGATGGGGATGTTTGTTTATGGCAGCAGAGTCCTGAGGTGACGGCCTGGCGCTGACAGGAGGGGTTTGGGTTGGATGTTGGGGTGGAATTCTTCCCTATAAACAATGGGCATGGATTGCCCAGAGGAGCCGTGGCTGCCCCATCCCTGGAAGTGTCCAAGGAGAGGTTGGACAGGGCTTGGAGCACCCTGGGAGGGTGGAAGGTGTCCCTTTGGACAATCTTTACATTCCCTTCTGACCCAGCCCAGTCTGGGCATCTCCAAACCCCATCCATGCCCAGAGGAGCTGTGGTTGCCCCATCCCTGGAAGTGTCCAAAGAGAGCTTGGGCAGGGTTTGGAAGTTGTCACTTTGGACAATCCTTACATTCCTTTCCAACCCAACTTGGTCTGGGTGTCTCCAAACCCCATCCATTCCTGGAGGAGCTGTGTACGCCATCCTTGGAACTGTCCAAGGAGAGCTTGCTCAGGGTTTGGAAGATGTCCCTTTGGATAATCCTTACATTCCCTTCTGACCCAGTCCAGTCTGGGAGTCTCCAAACCCCATCCATGCCCAGAGGAGCTGTGGTTGCCCCATCCCTGGAAGTGTCCAAGGAGAGCTTGGGCAGGGTTTGGAGCACCCTGGGATGGTGGAAGGTGTCCCTTTGGACAATCCTTACATTCCTTTCCAACCCAATTCAGTCTGGGCATCTCCAAACCCTGTCCATGGCTGGAGAAGCTGTGTACGCCATCCCTGGAACTGTCCAAGGAGAGCTTGGGCAGGGTTTGGAAGTCATCCCTTTGGACAATCCTTACATTCCCTTCCAACCCAACCCAGTCCGGGCTTCTCCTCACCCCAACCCCGCAGAGATCCGGGGTCGGGCGATGCCCTTTGGGGCCGCCTTCGCTGGGCTCTCCGGGTGATCCCTGCTGTTGTCCCCTCTCCAGCCGGGCACTGCGGCGTGCCCAGCCCCATTGTCAACGGGCAGATCAACGGGGAGAACTACAACTACCGGGGCAGCGTGGTGTACCAGTGCCAGCCCGGCTTCCGCCTCATCGGCATGTCCGTGCGCATCTGCCAGCAGGACCACCGCTGGTCCGGGAAGACGCCAGTCTGTGTGCGTAAGTACTTGTCATTCCTTCAGCCCTGCCTGGGGAAATTCCAGCCGGGAGCGTGTGGAAGGGGTTGTGGAAGGGGTTGTGGAAGAAGGGGCTGGGCAGAGCTTGCACTGCCAGGCCGTGCGCACGCGTTCCGGGTTTTTTTTTTTTTTTTGCAGGATCGTTTCTGGGTGGTTTTTTTACAGGATTGTGTCTGGGTGTCTCCAAGAAAAAATCCTTAGTTGGCTCAAAAATTCCACCCTGTTTCTACTTCCCAAGCCCAGCTGAAGGTGTGGGATCAGAGGAGAGGGGACTTTTGGGGTGGGAGGGTGTTCAAGGCAGGCACGGCCCTACAAGCACATCCCAGAGCCACGCTCCGTGTCCGTGGAAAATCAGGATCTCTCCTCTGCTCCCCCCGCCACCCAAAAATCACCTTGTCCAACCTCCTCGTTTATCTTCCCAGGAAATAACCCAATTAACCAACTCCCTGCAGCTCTCAGGTGTTGATAAGTTGAAGCATCTTCTTATCAACGGGCAGCACAATCCGTGGATTTCGTATCGTGGTGCTCCAGTTGTATGTTCCCATCTCTCCTGTCTGGTCTGGAGCTTTCTGTGCTGGGGCACAACAAGAACAAGACGGGAAGGAGGGAATGACCTGGCAGAATCCAGCCTGAAAACAAAAAAAAGTCAGGATTAAGTGGGCAAAGTTAGCAGTGACTCCAAAAATCAGGGGGTTGAGATTCTGCTGGAGATTTTCGGGAAAAGAATGGTTGGAAAGGGTGGAATTTACTCCCATGCCCATGGCAGGGGCTGGAGTGGGATGGGCTTTGAACTCCATTCCATCCCAAACCGTTCTGGAATTCTGAGTTACTGCACACATTAGGCTGTGGAGGTAGCAGAAATTTGGGATTGTTGATCCGAGCTCTGGTGAGCTCTGCAGTGAGGCACCTCAGGGATTTATCCACCCCACCCAGGGCTCAGCACCATTCCCTGCTCTCCTGGTATTTCCCCTCCCAACCTGCTGCGGTCACCTCCTCTGTTTCATCCGTGGAACTGTGGGAAGCCTGTTTTATTTTTCCTAGGGACAGAATCCCTCCCATTTCCAAAGACGATATCCCAAACCTGGCCCCGCTCCCTGCAGCACTCCGTATTTATTTCTCATTTATCCCAGCTCGGGTCAGGAATAAATCCCTATCCCTGTTCTCCAGCCCAGCCTGGTCACTCGGATTTGTTACGGATTTTTTGTGGGAATTTCATCTTCCCTTCAATCTCCTGGTGCTGGCAGCTGTCCAGGAAAACCGGATTTGTCCTGACGGACGTTCCGTGTGACCATGATCAACAAAGCTTTGTCCTCAGCTGTCCCAGGATGTCACATTCCCTAGGCAGCCAAGAGTCTCCTGCTGGCTCATCCCGAGTTTTCTTTTGTGCCGTGGAACTGGCTGGAATCAAAGGCTGTGCCGGCAGCGGGGCTGTGCCCTCCCTGTGTCACCTGCTGAGGTGACAGCAGAGTGTTCCAGCCGCTTCCCAGAGGTATTTGGGATGCTGGAATTGGCTTTGCTTCCCTGAGAGTCGCCAGGGCAGCTCCTGTGCCCTTCACCTCATCCCGAGCCAACAACGACTGCAGGGAAAAAAAACCAAAAACTCCAGAAAAATCTTCACTTCAGGGATTCGGAAGTAAAATTTTCCCACAAAGTTTCTCCCACTTGGGGCAGGTTTCATCTCTTCGGGCCCTGTGCTGGAATTCTGATTTTTCTCCTCTTTTCCCTCTTTTCCCTTCACTTCCAGGTGTAACTTTTCCCTGCAGGGAGCAGCCAGGACTGGCACGGGGGAGAGAGGGAAGGAACTGCAGAGTTTGGGATGCCTGGGTGTGGGATTAAGAGCAGGAGCTGGGATTTTTGGAGAGGGATATTCCTGCACGCAGGGAATTCCTGGTGCCAGAAAAACCTCCAAAAATCCTGTTCCCTCAACAGAGCGGGCCCCAAATCTTTGGTGCTTCGGGATTAGCGTGGGGGCTTTTAACGCTCTCCTACCTCCAGAACTTTTTCCCGATGGATGACCCCCTTTTTTCCCCCGGGAATAAACCAAGCTGACATTTCCATTCTGTGCTGGCAGCCATCACCTGTGGCCACCCTGGCAATCCTCCCAATGGCCTCACCCAGGGCTCCCAGTTCAACCTCAACGACGTGGCCAAATTCCAGTGCAACCCCGGCTTCCGCCTGGAGGGAGCTTCCCAATCCCAGTGCCTGGCCAACGGCCAGTGGAGCAGCACCCTGCCCTCCTGCCGAGGTCAGTCTGGGATTTCTCCGGGGTTTCTCCGCGTTCCCAAGCCAGAAATCCCTGGAAACCGCCCAGGGGGTGTTGGAGATCCCAGGGCTCAAACCTTGGGGTTTTCTCGCCTCGCTGCGTCCTCCGAGGTGTTGGAAGTGGGGGGAACACGAGGGGATTTGGGATCAGACCCCCTGGAGCAGCTTTTCCTCCACGGCTTTGTGCAGAGCCCTCTTCCCTTTCTGCCATGGGATCAGCACTCAGGTTCACTTCCCAAATCCCATCCCCTCCCTGCACTCCCTCCCTCTGCATTCCCCTAATCCAGGATCTCTGGCCATGCTGGATTATCCCCTGCTGGATGATGGAAATCCCAGTTTGGGATCGGTTATTCCCAGCTGGATAACCTCAATCCCAATTTGGGGCTGGAGATCCAGGCTCTGCTGCTGGGTGAGAACCTGCAGGATTGCCCGGACTCCCTTTCCTCCCCCTTTTCACGAGGAATTTTTTCCACTCCCACCCTCAAAAAAATCTCAGGAGGGGAAGGGGCGGAAAAAAAAACCCCCGACAAAACTTAAACCACAGCATAAAACCTTCAATTTCCCACCCTTTTCCCTGCTTTTTTTTTTTTTCTTTCTTTCTTTTTTCCTGAGAACGCTACGTTTTCTTCCCCGCCCTTCGCTCCCCGTTATTTTCCCGTTGTTTTCCCGTTATTTTGGGGGGGGGCCTGTTGTTCTGTTGTCTGTTTGCAGTTGTGAACTGTTCTGACCCCGGGCACCTGGAAAACAGCGTCCGGCAAGTGCAGCCGAGCGGCCCCCACAGGTTCAGCTTCGGCACCACCGTGTCCTATCAGTGCATCCACGGATTTTATCTGTTGGGAACGCACGTCCTGACGTGCCAGGGCGATGGCACGTGGGACAGAGCCCTCCCCCAGTGCCTTTGTAAGTGCCCACCACCCTCCCCAGCCCGGCCCAGCCGCTCTTCCCGTGGGTTTTAGTGGGATCCGCGAGGGAAAAATCCCACCCCTCCCAAAAAACACCCCGAAATGGGAGTGGGAATGACGCCGGTGGTTTCAGGAGCTTCCCAGGGAAGGGGGTTTGGGGGATTTGAGGAGAGGGATCCTGCTGGAGGGGGTTCTCTGTGTAGGGACAAGTGGATGCTGATGGATTTGGGGGATTCCGAGTGGAATCCTGCTGGATTTTGGGGTTTGAGGAGAGGATCCTGCTTGGGGCATTCTCTGTGTAGGGACAGGCAGATCCCAATTTGGGATTTGGAGGGTTCTAAGTGGAATCCCAATGGATTTTGGGGTTTGAGGAGAGGGATCCTCCTGGAGGGGGTTCTCTGTCTAGGGACAGGTGGATCCCGATGGATTTTGGGGTTTGAGGAGAGGATCCATCTGGGATGTTCTCTGTGTAGGGACAAGCAGATCCCAATTTGGGATCTGGGGTATTCCAGGTGGAATCCCAATGGATTTTGGGGTTTGAGGAGAGGATCCTGCTGGAGGGGCATTCTCTGTATAGGGACAGGTGAATCCTGATGGATTTGGGGGATTCTGGGTGGAATCCTGATGGATTTTGGGGTTTGAGGAGAGGATCCTGCTGGGGGCATTCTCTCTGTAGGGACAGGCAGATCCCAATTTGGGATTTGGAGGGTTCCAGGTGGAATCTCGATGGATTTGGGGGATTCTGGGTGGAATCCTGACAGATTTTGGGTTTGAGGAGAGGATCCAGCTGGGGGCGTTCTCTGTATAGGGACTGCCAGATCCCAAATTGGGATTTGGGGGTTCCAGGTGGAATCCCGATGGATTTTGGGGTTTGAGGAGAGGATCCTGCTGGAGGGGGTTCTCTGTGTAGAGACAGGTGGATCCTGATGGATTTGGGGGGTTCTGGGTGGAATCCCAATGGATTTGGGGGTTGAGGAGAAGGATCCAGCTGGGATGGTGCAGGTGGAGAGGGCACCTGAGTGAATCCCGGTCTTACTCTGGGAATTCAGGCTCCAGAGTGGATTTTAGCTGCCTTAGGGAGGTGCAGGCAGGAGCAGCCCCACCCCAGTTTGTCCCTTTGGGCACTAAACCAGCTGCAATCCCATTCCCTGCCCTCGGGAATGACCTCGGAACTCCGGAAATTCCAATTGGCTTGAGCTGTTTCCAAATCTGGGATTGTTCCTTTCGTTTTTTCCACGTTTGTCCCTTCACACCAAATCCTACCAAGCAGTTTTGGGCACATTTTCCGTTCCTTTTTGTCCTGTCCTCACCCCTTGCATGGTTCCTGGGGAATTGGTGAGTGATGATCCATGTTCCCACAGCCGGGAGGGAATTCCTGTTAAATTCCTGTTAAAATCCCAATCCCAGGCTCCCTCCACCCTCTTGAGTTCAAGGGATCTCCTTCCTTAAAATGTTGGGATTCAGGGGATTTGTGGGGGTTTGGAAACCCAGGTCAGTTCTACCGCTGATTCCGTGGATTCCTGGGGTTAAAAATTAAAACAAAAAAAGGAAATTTTCCCATGTTTTTCTTTCCCATGTGTTGAAATTCCCTATGAGGGTGGGAAGGCCAAAGAAGCTGGAAGTGTCCCCATCCCTGGAAGTGTCCAAGGCCAGGCTGGACAGGGCTTGGAGCACCCTGGCAGAGGGAAAAGCGTTCCCAGCCCATGGAAAGGGTCGGAATTAACCGGTGTTCAAGGCGCCCCCCACGCCGGAATTCCGGAATTCCCGGGGGCTGAATCCGGTGCCTCTCTTGCAGTGGTGTCGTGCGGCCACCCCGGGTCCCCGCCGCACGCGCAGCTCTCGGGGGACAAGCACACGGTGGGCTCGGTGGTCAGGTACAGCTGCCTGGGCAGGCGCACGCTGGTCGGCAATTCCACGCGGATGTGCCAGCTGGACGGGCGCTGGAGCGGCTCCCTGCCGCACTGCTCGGGTGAGGGGCTCGGGAAGGGGGCACTGAGGGGTCACCGGGCCGTGGTCATCACCTCCCACCATCATCAACCGCTCCTTGTGCCTTAAGGGGGCTCCTGGTGCCTTCCCTTCCCTCTCCCTTCCCTTCCCTTCCCTTCCCTTCCCTTCCCTTCCCTTCCCTTCCCTTCCCTTCCCTTCCCTTCCCTTCCCTTCCCTTCCCTTCCCTTCCCTTCCCTTCCCTTCCCTTCCCTTCCCTTCCCTTCCCTTCCCTTCCCTTCCCTTCCCTTCCCTTCCCTTCCCTTCCCTTCCCTTCCCTTCCCTTCCCTTCCCTTCCCTTCCCTAAACTTCCCTTCCCTAAACTTCCCTTCCCTAAACTTCCCTTCCCTAAACTTCCCTTCCCTAAACTTCCCTTCCCTAAACTTCCCTTCCCTTCCCTTCCCTAAACTTCCCTTCCCTTCCCTTCCCTAAACTTCCCTTCCCTTCCCTAAACTTCCCTTCCCTTCCCTAAACTTCCCTTCCCTTCCCTAAACTTCCCTTCCCTTCCCTAAACTTCCCTTCCCTAAACTTCCCTTCCCTAAACTTCCCTTCCCTAAACTTCCCTAAACTTCCCTAAACTTCCCTTCCCTTCCCTAAACTTCCCTTCCCTAAACTTCCCTAAACTTCCCTAAACTTCCTTCCCTTCCCTTCCTAAACTTCCCTTCCCTTCCCTAAACTTCCCTTCCCTAAACTTCCCTTCCCTTCCCTAAACTTCCCTTCCCTAAACTTCCCTTCCCTAAATTTCCCTGAGCTTTCCTTCCCTTCCCTGAACTTCCCCAACCCTTCTTTCCCCTTTCCCCATTTTTTCCCTTCCTCCCACGCTCCAATCCCTCCTTGTTCCCTGAGCGCCCCGGGAGCAGTGGGAATTCCTCCGTGGAGGGGAAACATCCCTGGGACCGAGCCGGAGGCTCCTGGCCCTCGAAGCCCAGGAGCTCCTGGGAATGTTTAACCTGGAATTCCGCTGCTCTGCTGGGGGTGGCATTCCCGACGGGGGTGACGAGGGCCGCTGTGGTGGTGACGGTGCGCTGTCCCTGCGCAGGGGGCAGCCAGGGCGTGTGCGGCGATCCCGGGATCCCCTCCCACGGGATCGGCCTGGGGGACGCCTTCGACGCGGGCAGCGTGGTCAGGTTCAGCTGCGAGCCCGGCTACACCCTGCGGGGCTCCTCCGAGAGGATCTGCCACTCCAACGGCTCCTGGAGCGGGACGCAGCCCGAGTGCGAAGGTACGGCCTGTGCCACGGGTCCCAGGGCTGCCTCGGTGTCCCCAGAGCTGTTCTGGTGTCCCCAGAATTGCCTCAGTGTCCCCAGAGCTGCCTCGGTGTCCCCAGAGCTGTTCTGGTGTCCCCAGAGCTGTTCTGGTGTCCCCAGAATTGCCTCAACGTCCCCAGAGCTGCCTCGGTGTCCCCAGAGCTGTTCTGGTGTCCCCAGAGCTGTCCCAGTGTCTCCAGAAGTCCTCCGGTGTCCCCAGAACTGTCCCGATGTCCCCAGAACTGTCCCAGGGTCCCCAGTGCTGTTCTGGTGTCCCCAGAGGTGTTCTTTTTGTCCCCAGAGCTGCCCCGGTGTCCCCAGAACTCCTCCAGTGTCCCCAGAATTCCTCTGACATTCCCAGGACTGCCCCGGTGACCCCGGAGGTGTCCCCAGAGGTGCCTCGGTATCCCCAGAAATGTTCTCATGTCCCCAGACGTTGTCTTTACCGAGGACAGACAATGCAGGAGGAAATCCTTGCAGCTCCGGGGGGTTTCTTTGTTCCTTTGTCTTTTTTTTTGTTGTTGTTTTTTCCGCGGTTTATTTGAATTCCACGTCCTTATCCTTCGCAGTGATCTCCTGCGGGAATCCCGGCACGCCCAGCAATGCCAGGGTGATCTTCAACGACGGCCTGGTGTTCTCCAGCTCCATCATCTACCAGTGCAGGGAGGGGTTTTACTCCACGGGGGTGCTGAGCAGGCACTGCACCGTCAACGGCACCTGGACTGGGACCAGCCCCGAGTGCACTGGTGAGCACTGGGATGGGATCCCGGCGCCGGGAGAGGGGAGGGATCAGCTGCCAGGGCCCGGCTGAGCCCACACCATGCCTTTTGGGGCTTCCTAAAAACAGGCCAGACAAAATGAAGAGGATAAAAAGCAGTTGTGTTTGTTGAAGGGTCTTCAGGTGCATCCAGGGCAGACCAAACCCATCCAAAGACGGCTCATGGGTTTTTATACATTTATAATTTCGGTCCATTCGCACGTTGGGGGTTAATACAGCTTCAGGTAATGAAGTCATTCACCCCAAGTTTGCTGCCCCCAACTCACTTTTGTTCCCGTCTCTCAGGCCTGAGGCAGTGAGGTGTCCTGGATCCCCAGCCTGGAGAGGAATTGTTGTGTGTGACCAAAATGGGGAAGCAGCAGCTCCCACTGTGTGTGGAGTTTGGAGTTACACACTGAACAATTGCAGGGTTACAAATAAATGAAAAAAATATATAAAAGCTAAAATCCTAAAGCACCGACACACGAGTGCCACCCTGAGAAAGTGCTAAACACTGGCACCAGCAGTGGCTCAGCCTGGGAATTCTGCTGGGATCCAACAGGAGAATCCTGCTCTGGGGTTGTCTTTTTCCAGCGAGATGGAGGCAGCTCTGGGATGATTTTGGGAGTGGATGTTGGCGGAGCTGGAGGAGCTCCCCAGGGCTGCTCCGGGGTGTGGCACTGTGGGGACGGGGATGTGTGAGCTCAGGCCCGGCGGGGTGACAAAGGTGGATTTATTTACTCCAGAGGCAGGAACAGGGCTGAGTGGGGAGTGCTGGGGGCAAACTGCCTTCCCTTCACCCGGCTGTGACCCGAGCTCGATTCAGTGTTTAATGAGTGTTAATCCAGCTCCTTGCAAGGCCTTAATGAGCCATTGAGCTCAGCCCCACCCACATCTGCCCTGCCACAAACCTGCTCCACATTTCAGTGGTTAAATCCTGCCTGGAAAAATGCTCAGGACCACAAACCTGCTCCACATTTCAGTGGTTAAATCTCACATGGAAAAATGCTCAGGACCACAAACCTGCTCCACATTTCAGTGGTTAAATCCTGCCTGGAAAAATGCTCAGGACCACAAATCTGCTCCACATTTCAGTGGTTAAATCCTGCCTGGAAAAATGCTCAGGACCACAAACCTGCTCCACATTTCAGTGGTTAAATCTCACATGGAAAAATGCTCAGGACCACAAATCTGCTCCACATTTCAGTGGTTAAATCCTGCCTGGAAAAATGTGCAGGACACAAACCTGCTCTGCATTTCACTGCTTAAATCTCACATGGAAAAATGTGCAGGACACAAACCTGCTCCACATTTCACTGCTTGAATCCTGCCTGGAAAAATGTGCAGGACACAAACCTGCTCCACATTTCAGTGGTTAAATCTCACATGGAAAAATGCTCACGACCACAAATTTGCTCCACATTTCACTGCTTGAATCCCACCTGGAAAAATGTGCAGGACACAAACCTGCTCTGCATTTCAGTGGTTAAATCCCACCTGGAAAAACACTCAGGGCCACAAACCTCCTCTGTATTTCAGTGGTTAAATCCCACCTGGAAAAATGTGCAGGACCACAAACCTCCTCCACATTTCACTGCGTAAACCCCACCTGAAAAAACCCCTCGGGACTGTCACAGGTGTGGTTCCAGCTGCCGGAAATTCTCTTTTTTTCCCCCCTTTTTTTTTTTTTGGCAGTGATCAACTGTGGGGACCCCGGCGTGCCGGCCAACGGGCTCCGGCTGGGCAGCGACTTCACCTACAACAAATCCGTGGTGTTCCAGTGCACTCCCGGCTTCATGATGGAGTCAGACAGGGCAGCTGCCCTCACCTGCACCAAAGACCGCACCTGGAACGGCACCAAACCCGTCTGCAAGGGTAGGAATCCCGGAAACGTCGCGGGAGAGCAGTTTTGCAAAAGTTTCCCTGGAAGCCTGGCCGGGCGTTCCTCGTCTCCCTCGTTTCCATCCAGAGTTTGTTTTTCAGGCAGCAGCAACGCTTTGCTGAATTCGGGGCTGTCGGTCTGTGCCTGGCTGGGAGGGAGGGAGGGAGTTGTTCTTCTCCCTGTGCTGGAGAAGGAGCAAAGCCCAGGGAGTAAAGTGATTTTGCACAAGACCTCGGATCAAACTGGGATGAAATATGGTGTTTTTCCAGCAGACCCTTTGCTGGAATCACCCAGGAACGTCTGAAAAATGTTCCCTGCCAAGTCTTTTCATTATTCTGGGGTGGCTCCTGTGGTTCAGAGATAGAAAAGGGAAATAAGAAAGCTGTGGCTGGGCAGGCTGGGTCTCCTTTGCTCACACACACCTCAGTGCAGATGAGGTGTGTGGCAGCATCTCTGCGCTCCTTTAAAAATGTGGAAAACGCACCTGTCATGGCGCTGATGTAAACACAGGGCCACATAAAAACTCTCAAATGCACTCCAGCTCCTTCAGAGGCTGTAAAGAGCAATTCTCCCTCTCCTTTTTCATTCTCTGCACTGAGCAAATGCTGCAGGAATGATCCAGAAGATGGCAAAGAGCCTCATTTGGAGGCGCAGGTTTTTAGCTCCTCTCAGCTGAAAAGCAGAGCTCTGCAAAAATGTCATCTCAAAAGAGCCCGGAGTGGGTGAAAACCCGACAGGTTGTGGCTTCAGCTGCTCGTCTGAGCCTCAGCCAGGTTGTCCAAAATGTGCGAATCTTTGGGGAAATCTGGGATGAGTTTTCACGCCACGTCAGGACGGGTTTTTACCTTCAGCTGAGAAGCGAGTGTTGACTCCGAGATGGGATTTGTAGAGATGTTGTAGGGAAAAGTTATTCCCCCAGAGGGTGCTGGGGCACTGGAAAGGCTCCCCAGGGAACAGGATCTCAAGGAATATTTGGATAACGCTCTCAGGGATGCACAGGGTGGGATTTTGGGGTGTCTGCGCAGGGCCAGGGGTTGGACTGGATGATCCTCATGGATCCCTTCCCACAGGATGTTTTATGACTTGGGATTTAACTCCAGACTTCAAAGGGTTTGACCCCACTCGTGCCAATCCGGGGAGGTGCTCTTGGAGAGCAGGAGGTGACGTTGCTCCTGCATGGAATTTGCTTGTTAATGGAAATAATTAACAACTGGAGAGACCTGACCCTGCTTTCCCTTTCCCTTTTCTGTTTCCTCTTCTTCCTTCTCTTCTGTTCCTTTTCCCGTTCTCTGTCCTTTCCCCTTTTTTCCATTTCCCCTTCCCCTTTTCCCTTTCCTTTCCCCATTTTCCCCTTTTCCTCTTTTCCCTTTTCCCCTTTCCCCCTTTCCCCCTTTCCCCCTTTCCCCCTTTCCCCCTTTCCCCCTTTCCCCCTTTCCCCCTTTCCCCCTTTCCCCCTTTCCCCCTTTCCCCCTTTCCCCCTTTCCCCCTTTCCCCCTTTCCCCCTTTCCCCCTTTCCCCCTTTCCCCCTTTCCCCCTTTCCCCCTTTCTCCCTTTCCCCCTTTCCCCCTTTCCCCCTTTCCCCTTTCCCCTTTCCCCTTTCCCCTTCCCCCTTTCCCCTTTCCCTTTCCCCCCAGCCATCACCTGCAGAGCTCCCCAGGCCATTCCCAACGGGAAGGTGGTGGGCTCGGATTTCAGCTGGGGCTCCAGCGTCAGCTACGCCTGCCTCGAGGGTTACCAGCTGTCCCTGCCCGCCGTGCTCACCTGCGAGGGCAACGGCTCCTGGAGCGGGGAGATCCCGCAGTGCTTCCGTGAGTCGGCGCATTCCCGCTTTTCCACCAGCAATCACCAGGGTTCTGCTGAAAATCCAGGGGTTTCGGGGGGCTTTTCCCAACTTTTTTTGTCCCCCAGGCTCTGTGTCACCGGTTTGGCAGCTCTTGCTGTGCTTCCTGTCCGGTTCCTAAACGGAGTTTTCCGTCAGCTGGAGTGGGAATTTTTGGTGCCCTGGGGATGCTTTGGGAGCCTGGAGCCAAAGGCTGGCTGCTCTCCCACCTCCCACATGCCTTGGGTTTTTGGGAGCATTGTTTTGGCACCTGTAAGGAGGAGGGAGGGGCACTGGTGGTCACTGCAGGGGCACTGGTGGTCACTCCACCCCTGGGACAGAGGGGTGAGGCCACGTTTGGGATGAATCCGGGCATTTTTCCGTGTCCCTGCCTACAAAACACCCTCAAAATTGGGTGTTTGCCCTCGGCGGCCGAATCTTCTGCAATCACGACTCCTGGAACTGCCCAAAAAATTCCTTTGGCAAAGGGCACCGCGTTGCAGCGGGAGCTGGGAATGTTTTGTGAGGGCTGGGTGGGTTTAATACAACAGCAAACAGCAAAAAAAAAAGGAATTAAGCATCTCCTGATGCTAAAGGCGGCTCCGAGTTCCTTTTCTGGCTGCACAATATCCATTTTCCTATTAAATCCCACAAACCCCTCACGGTTCCTCGTGCCTTTCCCTGGAGCTGGGATAATTAGCGGCCGGGGAACAAAGTGACACCGTGCAATTAGGGGAGAAAAAAGAGGGGAGGGGGGAAAAAAAAAAGGCAAATCCGGGGGAGAAGGTGGAAGTTAATTAAACAGGAAGGAGAGAATTACGAGGAAAGCAGCCAGCGACGCTCTGATTTCCCAAATTAATCACGGAGCTGGGACGGGCTGGGACGTTCCTGGAGGGGTCTGTGGCCACGTCCTTGTCCCTTTGCTGTTGCAGCCGTGTTCTGTGGAGACCCCGGGACGCCGGCCCAGGGCAGGAGGGAGGACAGAGGCTTCACCTACCGCTCCTCCGTGTCCTTCTCCTGCCTGGCGCCGCTGGTGCTCGTGGGCTCGGCGCGGAGGTTCTGCCAGTCCGACGGCACCTGGAGCGGCACGCAGCCCAGCTGCATCGGTGAGGGGCTCCTCGGGGGGCAGCTGCGGGGTCTGGGGGCTCCCTTCCCTTGCAATCCCAATCCCGTGGAGATCAGGATGATGTGTGGGAGCCGAGGATGGGATGGCCCTGGGATGGGCCTTGGGAGCAGAGCTCCTGTGCTGGTCCCGGGGAGTGTGTTCGCAGCTTTTCTCCTGAGGGATGAAGCGCCTCTGGTTACTTCCTGCCGCAGCAGGAAGGGATTTAAGGAACAAGAAGATCCAGGCGGTTTTCCTGTCGCTCTGTGTGTGTTCCTTCGGAGCCGAATCCCGCTTGTGTTCCAGAGCTGCAGCAGGATCCGTGTGCCCGGAGGGGTCTGAGCTCTCCCGTAAATCCCTCATAAATCCCTGTCCCTGTTTTTAACAGATCCCAGCCTCACCACGTGCGCGGATCCCGGAGTGCCTCTCTTTGGGATGCAGAACAATTCCCAGGGATACCAGGTATGGCCGTGGGAGAGGGGCCTGGATCCAAAACCAGCTCTGCCCCGTCCTTGGCCTGAATCCACGTGTCCTCCCGTGGATTCTTGTGTCTTTCCATGGATTCCTGTGTTCTCCCATGGATTTGCATGTCCTCCCATGGATTCCTGTGTTATCCCATGGACTCACATGTCCTCCCATGGATTCCTGTGTTATCCCATGGATTTCTGTGTTAGCCCATGGATTCCTGTGTTATCCCATGGATTTCTGTGTTAGCCCATGGATTCCTGTGTTATCCCATGGATTCTTGTGTCTTTCCATGGATTCCTGTGTCTTTCCACAGATTATTGTGTCCCCCCCCATGAGTTAATGTCTCCTCTTATGGATTCCTGTGTTATCCCATGGATGCATGACTCTTCCCATGGATTAATGTCTCCTCTCATGGATTCACTTGTTATCCCATGGATTCACGTGTTCCCCCGTGGAGTCATGTCTCCCCTCATGCGTTAATGTCTCCCCTCATGGATTCTTGTGTCCTTCTCCCATGGATTCTTGTGTCTTTCCATGGGTTATTGTGTGCCCCCATGAGTTAATGTCTCACCCCATGGATTCATGTGTCCTTCCATGGATTGCTGTTTCCGCCTGGGAGCAGGACACCTCAGCGTGCTCCGTTAGCCCTCTGAGTGTGTTTGCACAGCATTAATTAGCAGTGCATTGTATCTGAAATTAATTACAGTGCTAATTAATAGTTGTTGCTATTCACATTAATTCCTAATTAATTTTTCCAGGCCAAAATTCTGCAGGTGATTTTGCTAATCCCGGCTCTCAAATCATTGGAATGGGGGCAGAAATCCCACAGGGGTTCCCTGGGGGGCTCCATTCCCACCCATTCCCTGCTGGGATAGTAGATGCCAGGGTGGATCCTTGTTTTCCTGCTAATTAGTTACCTTAATCTTGGGGTTTAATGAATTAATTTTAGGTTTAATTAATTTGGAGACACCGCAAGTGAGATTTTTGCTCAGTTGGGAAGGGAGCTGCTCCTGTGAGGGGTGAGGTGGTGGCAAGGCAGCGGCCCCTTTGGAATGAAGGCCTGGGAATCCCTGGGAAGCTGAGTGATTGTCTCCCGTTGGCACAGGTGGGAAGCATCCTGTTCTTCAGGTGCCAGAAGGGATATCTCCTGCAGGGCTCCACCACCAGGACCTGCCTGCCCAACCTGACCTGGAGCGGCGTCCAGCCCGACTGCGTCCGTGAGTCCTGGGAGTGCCACAGGGCGCTGGGGCCCTCGGCCGGGCTCTGGAGGAGGAATTCTTGGAGGAAATGCGTTGGATTTTAGGGAGAATTGGGGATTGCAAAGGCAGGTTTTGGTCTGCACCCACACCTGGCACCCAGTTCTGGGCTCAGGGTTGCTTCAGCATCCTTTGGGTTTGCATTTTTCCCCTGGAAACGGAGGTGGCCAATCCCGATTTTCAGCCCCTCAGGCTTGTAGCCATGTTCAGCTTTATCCAGGGAGAGAAACTCAGCATGGGAAGCTCCTCATTAATTCCTCCAGCTGGGAGAAACCCGGTCTCAGCGCTGTGAGCTGCGGTGCAGAAACTCTGTCCCCTGTTGGTGTCACGGCATCACTTCGCACCCTGCCCGTGCCCGCCTGGGCCGTTCCTCTCACCCGTTTTCCCTGTCCCCTCCAGCCCACCACTGCAAGCAGCCTGAGACCCCTCCCCACGCCAACGTGGGCGCCCTGGACCTGCCCTCGCTGGGCTACACCTTGATCTACTCCTGCCAGAGCGGCTTCTACCTCACCGGGGGCTCCGAGCACCGCACCTGCAAAGCCGACGGCAGCTGGACGGGGAAACCCCCCATCTGCCTGGGTGAGAGGAGCGCCTGGGCTCCCAGACCCTCCCCAGGGCCCCAGGCCGTGCAGATCCTGGGCCTCAAGGTCCTTCAGAGGTGGTTTCCAACCTGTGGATAAAGGCAGGATTCAGTTCTGGGGTCAGAGCTCCAGGGAAGGAGGGAGGTGTTTTCGGCCGTGACTTTTTTCCCTTGGAAGTTGTGGGGTGGCCCAGCGTTGATTTTCCACTCGGTGGGAGGGTCTCTGCTGCTGCAGAATCCCAGAATTGGGTTGGAAAAGGCCTTTGGGGTCATCAAGTCCAACCTGTGTCTCAACACTCAAGTGCCACCTCCAGTCTTTCTTTAAAGAGTCCCCTGGGGATCTCCTGGGGAGTTTTTTGGGTCTAGAAGCACCTGCACAGGACAAAAATTGTTTATCTCCCCCATATTTTGCCTGCCCCAGGGTCTCAGGGTGAGGAACGTGTTCTGATCCATTGGAATGGAGCCTTCCTGGAGCAGGGTCACCCTGGATACTTGGGATTGGAGCAGAGGGAAAGACAGGACAGACTGGGGACAGGGACTGAAAGAGAGAGGGATCTGGGGGTGCTGAGGGACAGCAGCTGGACGTGAGCCAGGTGTGCCCCTGGATCAGGGATGGAGCAGCAGGAGCAGGGAAGGGATTGTGCTGGGGTTGGGACACCTCGAGTGCTGTGTCCAGTTCTGGGCTCCTCCATTTGGGACACGGAGGGGCTGGAGCATGTCCAGGGCAGGGAATGGAGCTGGGAAAGGGGCTGGAGCACCAGGAGAGGCTGAGGGAGCTGGGAAAGGGGCTCAGCCTGGAGAAAAGGAGGCTCAGGGGGAAATTCTGGCTCTGCACAGCTCCTGACAGGAGGGGACAGCCCCAGGTCGGGCTCTGGGAACAGGGACAGGAAGAGAGGGAACAGCCTCAGGCTGTGCCAGGGGAGTTTGGGGTTGAATTTTAGGGAAAATATCTGCATGGAAAGGGAGGCCAGGCCTTGGCAGGGCCTGCCCAGAGAGGTTTGGAGCTCCCAAGGAAAGCCTGGGCACGGCACTCAGCGCTCTGGGCTGGGCGACGAGGTGGGGATCGGGCACAGCTTGGACTCTGTGACCTTGGAGGGCTTTTCCAGCCTGGGGATCTGTGGGACGGGCAGTGCCAGAGCCCACAGCGTTCACCAGCTGCGCTCTGCCCTCTGTCGCAGCCGATGTCCGTCCCAGCGGGAGGCCCGTGGGCACGGCGCGGGAGCCGCCGCTCGCCAAGGTCTCAGGTAGGGGTTCGTGGGGGGCTCATCCCCATGGACACATCCCTGCTCCCCCTGCGCCTCGGCCACTCCACCCTCCCGAATCCCTCGGCGCTCTGCAAGCTGCCACACGCCTCATCCTGTTCCCTGGAGAGCAACCGGGATCCTTCCAGGATCCTTCCCGCCGCCCTCGCCGGAGCGTTCCAGGATTTCCTACATTTGATTTTTATTTATTTTAAGTTAACTTTTCCTATCAAGCGTTTCTGGGGGTTGTTTCATTTTTAAAACCCTCCTTGGATTTTCGGTCACAACAGCCAAATTAAAGTCCCTGGTTTTGGCTTTGTCCCCCACGGCGACGGCACAGAGCGGGTGGGATTTAAACTGTTTAAAACACAAAATATTTTTCAAAATATTAAATACTTAAAATAATTCAATTATTGTCCACGAACTCAAAAACAGAAATCCTGCTCTGCTTACTTTTTTTTTTTTTTTTTTTTTCCCCTTGAAAAACGGAAATGCTCCTGGGTTTTTTTGGGGTTGGTTTTTTTTTTTTTAATTATTATTTTTGCACCTCCCATTGCCGTAATTCCAGTGCCCGCGGATGTCTTCGCGAGGAATTCCCTGTGGAAAGGCTCCTACGAGTACATGGGGAAGAAGCAGCCGGCCATGCTGTCTGTCACCAGCTTCGACCCTGCCACCAGCAAGGTCAACGCCACCTTGATCGACCACAGCGGGGTGGAGCTGCAGGTGTCCGGTGAGGGACGCGACGTTCCGGAGGGGTTCTGTCCACTTCTGGTCACTCATGGCCGGAGAATTGAGGGGCTGGGGTGTCCCCGGAGAAGGGAACGGAGCTGGAGAAGGGGCTGGAGAATTCCTGATGGATCCTGGAGGAAAGGAAGTTCGGGGGGCTCCACGCAACTCCCTGGTGGGAGGGGGAAGCCGGGGTGGGAGGAAACGGCCTCAGTCTGTGCCAGGATGGATATCAGGGAAAATTTCTGCGTGGAAAGGGAGCTCAGGCCTTGGAACTGCCCAGGGAGGTTTGGAGTGCCCGTCCCTGGAGGTGTCCAAGGAAGGATTTGGAGCTTTTGGCTGAAAAGGTGAAATTCTGTGAGCTGGACTTCGATGATCCTTGGGGATCCCTTGCAGCTCAGGATTCCGTGAGTGCTCCATGTCCCTGCCCTCCTGGAGCACCAGGCTCTTCCTGAGCCAGCAGCAGAACCTGAATATTAAATATTGAGTCTTTTCCCATGTGGAAAATATCTTCAGGATCCTGGGCCGTGTTTCCCAGTGAATCCCAGAGACAGGGCCAGTGTCCACTCAAATCCCAACGTGGTTTCTCTGCCCTCCTACTCCATTATTTCAAGCCAGAGTGATCCAGAGCTGATAAAATCCCTTCTTTTCCAGGGATTTACAAGAAGGAGGATGTGCACCTGCTGCTCCAGGTGTACCAGATCATGGGGCCACTGGAGATATTTGCCAACAAGTTCAGGAACGACAAATGGGCTCTGGATGGACACGTGAGTGTACCAAATCCACCCTCCCGGGGCTGTCCCAGCCCGGATTTCCCTTCCCTGGAGCTGAGGGAGAATTCCCAGAGCTGGGAGCAGGGGAGGGGACATGTGGCGCTTCCCCAGCAGGTGACAGCTCCTCCTGCAGCTGGGCGTTGATTTTATTACCCTGGGGTTTGGGGTCCGTCATCTCCACCAGGTGATGCTGGAGGAGAAACCACCGGGATTCATTCCGTGTGGATATTTTACATCTGCTCAACATCTTGGCTGGAAAAGTTGATTTTCCATAAAGGAGCCAACTCCTCGCCCTCTGCCTGTGTCTGGGAGTTTCCCAAGCCCTTTAGGGATCTGCTGGAGCTTGGGAAAAATGTGGATCCGACTGACCCGTGGCCACTTTTTCCCTCTCCCTGTGGAATCAGCAATGTCCTCTCGGCTTTATGGCAAACGAGATTCTTCTGGCTTCCCTTCCTTCGAGACGGGAAAACTTTCAGCTGTTGGGCAGCGAAACTCCTTGAAAAAAATGCTGGGATTTTCTGGGGAATGGCATCAAATTGACACACTTGGAGAAGGGGCTGAGATGAGCTGGGTGTTAAATCCAGGGGAATCTCGGATGAATCCGTTGGTTTCCACTCTCCTCAGGTCTCGTCGGAGTCCTCGAGTGGCACCTTCGTCTACCAGGGCTTTGTGCGTGGCAAAGGCTTCGGGCAGTTTGGCCTGCAGAGACTTGGTAAAATTCCTTGGATTCCCGCTTTTCCCCTCGATTCCAAAAGCTCCGTTTTGGCCTGGTGGTGGTTTTCCAAGCAGGGAATGTTTCTCCAGTCCCTGGGTTGAATTTTCCACTCTCTCCCGAGTCCTGCTCGCCTTGGTACGAGGTCTGTGGGGGACAAACAGCACAATGATAAAATTCATAATTTGGGAACAAAATGAGGGATAACCGGGCTGCTGCCCAAAGGCTGGGAGAGTTTGGAAGCACAAACAAAACCTGGACATGTTTGGGTTTTTTCCGAATTCCCAGTTCCCTGCCAAGCCCAAATCCCATTCCCACCCCGGAAAGTGTCTCCATCAGAAATCACGGAGGCCCTTGGGAACTTAAGCCACCCGAAGTTTAAGCTCCTAAATACCTCTTAAAGCGTGGTTTGAGCTCTTTAATCCCTCAGGATTGCTGGAATCTCGTCACCTTTATGGATGCTCATTAATGCAGCGTCTCAGAGTCTCCTTAAAGCCCAGCTTCATGCCTCCGAGTTGGAGCTTTTTTGGCAAAATAAATCAATTTACGCCTCTCTTTAACTGCATCTCTGAATTAATGATGAGGCCTAAGCTAGGCTGGATCTCCACCCTCGCACATCCATTTGTAAATTCCCTTTCCCAGCACCGCTTCTCTCGTTTTGCTTGGAGATGTGGGAACCGTGTTCCTTTCTGCTGTGTTCCAGACATCAGCATGATGGAGAACGATCCTGAATCCATCGGCCACCACTTTGCATCCAACAGCAGCTCCGTGGCGGCCGCCATCCTTGTGCCTTTCATCGCCCTGATTATTGCAGGGTTTGTGCTTTATCTCTACAAACACAGGTGAGTTTGGGGCAGGAATCCCAAAAGCTGAAAGGAATTCAGGGATTTGAGAGAAATATCGGTGGGCTGGGCTTAAAATCCCACCTTTAGGACTGGTTTAATTCAGGAAGTGGGAAAGCAACAAAGAGGATTTGGGAGATTGGGGGAATAATTCCAAAAGGTGAAAGAAATTCAGGGATTTGAGAGAAATATCAGTGAGCTGGGCTTAAAATCCCCCCTTTAGGACTGGTTTAATTCAGGAGGTGAGACAAAAAATGAGGGTTTGGGAGGTTATTGCAGGGTTTGTGCTTTATCTCTACAAACACAGGTGAGTTTGGGGCAAGAATCCCAAAAGCTGAAAGGAATTCAGGGATTTGAGTGAAGTTTCAGTGAGCTGGGCTTAAAATCCCACCTTTAGGACTGGTTTAATTCAGGAAGTGGGACAGCAATAAAGAGGGTTTGGGAGATTGGGGGAATAATTCCAAAAGGTGAAAGAGATTCAGGGATTTGAGAGATATATCGCGGGCTGGACTTGGAATCCCATCTTTAGGGCTGGTTTAATTTGGGAGGTGGGAAAACAAAGCCTGGCAGGACGAGGGTTTGGGAGAGGAGAGCAAGAGAGGGTTTTGCTGGCCGTTACTGGGATTCGTGGCCACCTTTAGGAGGACAAAAAGCAAATTTCCCCCTTTCCCAACGCTTCCAATGTGGCGTAAATCCGACTTCGCTCCTGATCCCCGGCCGGGGATTTTCTGTGGCTTTCCCCTGGCCCTCCCTCAGGGCTGTCACCCCTGTGCGGGTTTTGTCCCCGATCCCACAGGAGGAGACCCAAAGTCCCGTTCAACGGCTACGCCGGCCACGAGAACACCAACGTGAGGGGCACCTTCGAGAACCCCATGTACGACCGCAGCCTGCAGCCCTCGGACATCGTGGGCGGAGAGGCCGAGTTCACCGTCAGCACCGTGTGCACGGCCGTATAGCGCCGGCCCGCGCGGTGAGCGGCGCAGGGACACCGCCGGGCCCGGGGTCGCAGGGCTGGAGGGGTTCTCATGGATCGCGGGGCTGGAAGGGTTCAAATGGATCGCGGGGCTGGAAGGGTTCAAATGGGATCTTGTGGATAATGGGGTGCTTGGGGTTGGAAGGGTTCTTGTGGGATCATGGGGCTGGAAGGGTTCTCGTGGATCATGGGGCTGGAAGGGTCCTCATGGGATCATGGGGCTGGAGGGGTTCTCATGGATAGTGGGGCTGGAAGGGTTCTCATGGGATCATGGGGCTGGAAGAGTTGTCATGGATCGCGGGGCTGGAGGGGTTCTCGTGGATTGCGGGGCTGGAAGGGTTCAAATGGATCGCGGGGCTGGAAGGGTTCTCATGGGATCTTGTGGATAATGGGGTGCTTGGGGCTGGAAGGGTTCTTGTGGGATCATGGGGCTGGAAGGGTTCTCATGGATCGTGGGGTGCTTGGGGTTGGGAGGGTTCTTGTGGGATCACGGGGCTGGAAGGGTTCTTGTGGGATCGTGGGGCTGGAAGGGTTCTTGTGGGATCGTGGGGCTGGAAGGGTTCTCATGGATTATGGGGCTGGAAGGGTTCCCATGGGATCATGGGGCTGGATGGAAGGGTTCTCATGGATCGCGGGGCTGGAAGGGTTCTCATGGATTGTGGGGTGCTTGGGGTTGGGAGGGTTCTTGTGGGATCACGGGGCTGGAAGGGTTCTCATGGACCGTGGAGTATTTGGGGTTGGAGGGTTCTTGTGGAATCGTGAAGTGTGTGGGGTTGGAAGGGTTCTTGTGGAATCGTGAAGTGTGTGGGGTTGGAAGGGTTCTTGTGGGATCTTGTGGATCATGGGGTGCCTGGGGTTGAGAGGGTTCTTGTGGGTCATGGAGTTAGAAGAGTTCTCATTGGATCATGGAGTGATTGGAGTTGGAAGGGTTCTCATGGGATCATTCCTTGGGTGACTCCCGACAGGGAATTTTGCACAGGGATCCGGGATTTACACGCTTCAAGTAACCGGAAGTTCACTGTGGGTTGTAGAGCCCTTCCATCGGGAACGCTCCGATTTCAGGATAACGAAGCCACTTCCTCAGAATTTCCACGTGCCATAACCAACCCTTTGCTTTCCCAGATTTCCCAGGGTCGGTGTCCAGTGGATGATTGTCCCACCTCACCATCCATCCATCCCTCCCTCCCTACCTCCCTGCTCCGCCCCTGCCGAGGCTGCGGAGAAGCTGCTGCGCCTCCCCTGGAATTCCCGAGGGGCTGCTGGATCCGCCTCCTCCATCCTGCTGGATCCACCTCCTCCATCCTGCTGGATCTGGATCTGCCTCCTCCATCCTGCTGGATCCACCTCCTCCATCCTGCTGGATCTGGATCTGCCTCCTCCATCCTGCTGGATCCGCCTCCTCCATCCTGCTGGATCCACCTCCTCCATCCTGCCGGATCTGGATCTGCCTCCTCCATCCTGCTGGATCCACCTCCTCCATCCTGCCGGATCTCCAAGCCAAAGGTTCTGCTCCGCCTCCGTTCCCGCTTCCTGTCCCGCTCCGACACCTCGGCGAGGCCTGGGAGTGGGAAGGCTTTCCCGAGCTGCTCCCGGTGTTCCTGGAAGGAGATTCCCAAACTTTGGGAAGAGCTTGGGCAACACAGAGGTAGTGCACAAGGTGCTGGATTCATGGAAAACACCCGGATGGGACAAGATGAGGATTTGGGGTTTCTGTATTTGGGTTTCTGGGTCATTTCTTGGTTGGATTTTTCACTCCAGAGGAGGAGTTCTCAAACGGGGCCTTCCCAAGCAAAACTTGGGAAGCTTCGCCCCTCTTCCCTGGGTTTTGTTTTCCTTTGGGCATTCCTGGCTGGATCTATGGAAATCCCCTGGATCCAGGGCAAGGATTTGGTTTTCTGTATTTGGGTTTCTGGGTTGCTTCTTTGTTGGGTTTTCTACCCCAGGAAGAGTTTTCCAAATGGGACCTTCCCAAAGCTTTGGAAAAGCTTCCCAAAGCTTTTCCCTCTTCCCTGTGTTTGATTTTCCTTTGGCCATTCCTGGCTGGGTTTTTCCTGCCCTGTGTTCCCCCTGATCTGAGCTGGAACAAGGCCGGGATAACTCCTTGGAATCCTTGGTTCCCACCCTGGGCTCTCCTGGCCCATCCTGGCTCTTTTCCAAGCTCAGTTATCCCTAAAAATTATCCCAAATCCCCTTTTTGCTCCTGCCCCCACCATGTCCCGATCCCAATTCCAGGGCCCAACACTCCCAACAATCCTTGGAAGCAGAGTTTGGATCCTTCCAGGGAATGCTCTCCTGGCTGCTCCAGGTGATGCACGTTGGCTCCCCGCGCCTGGCTCCCGCTAATTCCACGGAAAAACCGGGAGAAACTCACGTCCAGGAGCGCAAAATAAATCCAAAATGTTTAAAACCACCCAGGCAGGGAGAAGGGGGAGCTCGACTTCCATGGAATTTGCTGCTTTGGATCCGTGAATTCCCTTTTCCTGCTGTTGCCCAGGGAGCTAAGGGAGTGGGAAAAGGGGTTTATCCCGGTTTTTTTTTGCAAGCTGGCTGGGATCTGCTCCATGCCATTCCCCATCCTTGTGCCCAGAGGACTCGCATATGGTTAAAGAAAAAAAAAAAAAAAAAAGGGAAAAAGGGGAAAAAAAATGAAAATTAAAGGGAAAAAATGAAAAAAAAAAAAAAGGAAAAAAAAAATCAAGAAAAAAGGAAAAAATGAGAAAAACTATTAAAAAAAAAAAAAACCACAAAAAAAAAAGCTCAAATCCCTCTTTTGTACAGAGATATATTTTTATTAATTAAAAGTTTGTACAGCTAAAAAAAAATAAATAAAAAAAATTAAAAATGTAATTTTTTTTTTTCATTATCGTAGGGAAAAACAAACAAAAAAAGTAGTGGAAAAAAAGAAATCAGCTTTTTTTTTTTTTTTTTGTAAATGTAATAAAGTGTATAAATGGTTTCCATAAAATTGTACATACGGGATCTCTCCATGCCCCTGGCTTGTCTGCAGAATTCCCAGTTAATTTATCTGTCTCTGTATATGAGGCTTCTCCGTGTGTTCCCGGCGTTCCCTGCGGAATTTCAAAGCTATTTTCGATTTTGGATTTCCGAATAATAAAAAAATCTCGATTTTTGCATTGCTTTTTCTTACAGCCCCCTGGTGCTTCTTTTGTGGTTTTTTTTTTTTATTCTGATTTTTTTTATTTTTTATTTTTGTGTGTCTGTGTGTGAATCCCAAAAGATTTCTCCCAGGATTTTCGGGATGCGCGCGGGGATGGAGATTCCCGGCTGTTGGGAAGCGCGTCCTGGTTTCAGGAATAATGGGGGAGATCCCGGCGGATTGGATGGATTTGGATGGATGGATTTGGCTTTTCCAGCGGGATTTCCCATGGGAAGGGAGGACGGGGATCCTCCCCGCTTCCCAACCCTCACATTCCTGCTCCAGGAGCCCCACATTTGCCTTAATGAGGTTTTAATTAGGAGCCCAACGCCGCCTCTCTCCCTGTGCCTGGTGATTGGCAGGAATTTTCTTGGGATCGAGGAAGTTTGGGATGGAAAAGGCCCTGGCGGGGTCTCTGATGTCCCACGGCCGCTCCCGTGTGGATTTGATGCTCCCCGTTGCCTTTTATTTGGATTTTCCCTCTCCCAGACACTTTGTCCTTGGATAATTTATTAATTTATCTTTCATTTTTTTAATTTATCCTGGGCTGGGCTTATCCAAAATAAAGGCAGGGAAAGGCGGCGGGAGGGAGCTGAGGGGGTTTTTTGGGATGTTTGGTGCGACCAATTCCCGGCAGGATGAGCCTGGGGGTTTTGGGGCAGCAGAACGGATCCTGCTGGATTTCCTGACGGATTCCAAGGGAGGGAAGAGGATCAAAAACGCTTTGGAGCCCACGGAGCCTCCCAGAGGATGTGGAGCTGCCCCATCCCTGGAAATGTCGGAGCTTGGAGCAGCCTGGGATGGTGGGAGGTGTCACTGCCCATGGAGTCGGGATGATCCTCAAGGTTCCTTCCATCCCAAACCCTTCCGGGATTCTTCCAGCTCCCAAGGTTTCCCTCTGTGTTTGGGATTTAATCCCTGAGCCAGGCTCGGCTTTTTTTGGGTGTTCCTGAGGAGAGAATTCCTCATTTCCCAAGCATTTTTTTGCCACCACTTTCCAGCGCTGGAAGCTCCTCCAGAACAGGGATTTGGGGATTTTCCAAAGCTCTCCCGACCCCTCTGCCCGCATTCCCCAGAAGGGAAGATCCCAAAAATCCCCCACAGCTCTTCACTGAGGGAGAGAGCAGCAGGGAAACCGGGAGAGAGAGCTGAAGCTCCCACTGGGAATCTTTTGGGGAAAAAAACAGGGAGAGACCCGGGAAGCAGGAGCTGGAGCATCCATGGGCATTTTTGGGGGATTAAAACCAGGAAGAGCAGCTGGAGGAAGCTGGAGCATCCACTGGGAATCTTTTTGGGGGAGAAAAAAAACCAGGGAGGGACCATCAGGGAAACTGGGAGAGCTGGAGATTCCACCGTGCGTTTTAGGGGGGAAAAAAATAAAATAAAATAAAAAACAGGGATAGATCAACTCTGGGGATCTTCTAGGGGGAAAAAGAAAAATCAGGGAGAGAGCAGCAGGGAATTGAGGAGAGCGAGCTGGAACATTCACTGGGAATTTTTCGAGGGAAGGAAAAACAGGGAGAGACCAGCGGGGCAGGAGCTGGAGCATCCACCGGGTGTTTTGGGGGGGATAAAACCAGGAAGAGCAGCTGGGGGAGCAGGCGGGAGGAAGCTGGATAAATTCGGGCTCTGGATGAATTTGGGCCCTGGATGAATTTGGGCCCTGGATAAATTTGGGCTCTGGATGAATTTGGGCCCTGATGAATTTGGGCCCTGATGAATTTGGGCTCTGGATGAATTCAGGCTCTGGATGAATTCAGGCTCTGGATGAATTTGGGCTCTGGATGAATTCGGGCTCTGGATGAATTTGGCCCCTGGATGAATTCAGGCTCTGGATGAATTCAGGCTCTGGATGAATTTGGGCTCTTGGATGAATTTGGGCCCTGGATGAATTCGGGCTCTGGATGAATTTGGGCCCTGATGAATTTGGGCTCTGGATGAATTCGGGCTCTGGATGAATTCGGGCTCTGGATGAATTTGGGCTCTGGATGAATTCAGGCTCTGGATGAATTCAGGCTCTGGATGAATTCGGGCTCTGGATGAATTTGGGCTCTGGATGAATTTGGGCCCTGGATGAATTCGGGCTCTGGATGAGTTTGGGCTCTGGATAAATTTGCATCGCTAGCGAGACTCAGCTGGGTCCAGGCAGCCGCAGTTCGGCTCCTTAATGAGGCTCCTCGCTCATTAACACCTCATTAATTCCGGTTTTTAGGGTCCCAGAATTCCCACAGCCGCACCCGCGGGAGCTGGGACAGCCTCGGGATGGGCAGAGGAGGATGAGGAGCTCTGCTCATCCAGGGGTTTTTGGGTTTGTTTTTGTTATTTTTTTCCCGGCTGGAAGCTCCCGGAGAGAAAATTCCACATCCCCAAATCCCGCTGGTCCCATCGATGCTGGAGCTGCAGAAAATCCCACAAAAAAAACCCCAAACCAACACCTTTTAGACATTCCCAGATTCCAGAGCCGCAGGAAGGACACCTGAGGAATTCTCCGGGAGCATCCCATGGGATTCCCCGGCGGGATCCGTGCCCTGATGCCAGGAGCTGGCTCATCTTCCCTCCGAAAAAATTAAAAAATAATTAAAAAGTATTAATAAATCTGGGATGTATTTTTAATTAGAATTTTCTCCTTCTAAAACGAATCCCCCCGAGCCCCAATCCCTTCCCCAAAACAACCCTCTGCCAGCCTGGAATATTCCAAGCCGTAAAAACAAGCGGAAAACTCCCCGTGAGGAGAGTGGAGGTGCGGGAGGGATGGAAAAGATGGAATCGGTGCCTTCCCCCACCTGGGATTTATAAACTAAATTACAAATTGAGTGTCTCTTTAATTAGATGTCACTTTCATTCAAAACCTAAGGATCAGGGGGTGTCAGGCCGCATCCAGGAATTTTGGATCGCTCTGTTTGCCCTTTCCAGCGGCGAGTCCAGCTGAACACGGAGCGCATGGTCGGGAAGCTTTGGGAATCCTTCCCCTCTCGGACAATTCTTGGCCTCTCTCCTGAAGGGAGGCTGTGGACAGGTGGGGGTCGGTCTCTGCCACCGGGCAGCAGCTGACAGAACAAGGGGACACAGCCTCAAGCTACGTCAGGGAAGGGACAGGTTAGATATTAGGAAAAAATTTTTCGCTGAAAGAGTAATAAAGCACTGGAATTGTCTTCCCAGGGAGGTGGTGGAGTCACCATCTCTGGATGTGTTTAAAAAAAGACTGGACATGGCACTTAGTGCTATGGTCTAGTTGAGGTGTTAAGGCATAGGTTGGACTTGATGATCTTAGAGGTCTCTTCCAACCTCATTATTCTGTGATTCTGTGATTCTGTGATTCTGTGATTCTGTGATTCTGTGATTCTGTGATTCTGTGATTCTGTGATTCCGTGATTCCTATTAAAGGTGATTAAATTCAGCTTCCAAGCTGGAGAGACGGGGTTGGATCTTCCCAAGGGAATTCAGGGCACAGGAGGTCACTGAGGGGAGCTCTGTGCTCTTTCCCTTTTTTTTCTCCTTTTTTTCCCCACATTTCCCCCTTTCCTCCCCCTTTTTTTCCCGTTTTTCCCCTTCATTTTTTTTCCCTTTCCCCTCCCCTTTCTTTTTTTTTTTTTCTCCTTTCCTCTTTTCCCCACTTTCCTTTTTTTTCCCCTTTTTTCCCTCCCCGAAGCCGCTCCCGGGTTTTTCCGCAGGGAGAGCACGGCTCATTGGCAGAACCGAGCCGCTGGGGTTGTAACTATCGATTTTATTTTATTTTATTTTTTCTTCCCTGCTTCTGCCACTTCTCAGCACCTGGAAAACATCGCTGGAGCGCTTCGGGACAGCTCTGGGATTGCTCCCAGTGTGTTCCTTCAGAAACCTGCCAGGAAATAGGGAAAAAATGGAAAGAGATTGTTTAAAATCCATGTTTGGCCACAAAAAAAAGAGCTCAGGGCGAGGCTGATGGAGCTGCCAGAACCTGGAATAGCTCTGACCTGGAATTCCTGGAGGTGGGATCAGCTGGCCACAATCAGCACAGTTCCCAATTTTTCTTGGGAATACACACCCTATCCCTCCCAGGGAGACCAAAGCACTTGGAACTGGACACAAATCCATGGATTATCTGCACCATTCCCAGGAGCTGGAGCACCTTGATCCCAGCTCCGAAATTCCAAATCCTTGCTGGATTTGGGATTTTTTTTTTTTCCCTACATTTCTTCATTGGCGCTGCCGTTCCCAGAGCCTGCCTGGAACACCGGGAATGAAGAGGTTCCAAGCAGGAAGGAAAAGAGGGAGGAAAGAAAACTGCTGCATCCCAACCCCGAGGTCATTCCTTGTGGGAATCCTGTGTTGGATTTAGGATTCCTGAGCACAGCTTGGGACACTGGAGTTGAGTGTGCTCCCACCAGGAGATGATTCCAGGGTGAATTCCATGGGTTGGGATGGTGTCTGTCCTTCCCAGCTCCCCGGACACAAATCCCACGGAATGTTCCCCACAGCTTGTGGCTGCCAAATCCCTGGAAGTATCCAAGGCCATGATGGAAAAACCTGGGATAGCAGAAGGTGTCCCACAGCAGGATGATCCTAAAGGTCCCTTCCAACCCAAACCCCTCTGGAATTCCCAGATTCCAACGACGCTGCTCCCAAGGAACGGTTTTGGAGAAGGACGGCGCTGCCCAGCCGGAATGGGTTGAGCTCCTTTGGAAAAAAACCCTTGGAAAACAGATGGGAACAAAACGGTGTTGGCAGCAGAGAGAGGTTTAAGGATCTCACATCCCAAATTTTGGCAGCCTGGACAGGTGACCGGAGCAGGGACAGCTGCCAGGAACGGAGGGCAACGCAGGGAAAACGACAGCAGGAACCTTGGGAATTGGGATTTTGGGAATTCCTCGGAACTGCTGGGGCTGAGCCCCCCTGCAGCCTCTGCCGAGGCCTGGGGGTTAATTAACGCCACAACAAACCCTCGTTAAGAGGCCTAATTAATATTATTTCATTTACAGACAGGAGGCAGCTGTTCCCTGCTTCCCGTACCGGGAGGATTGTGCCAGGAATTTTCCTGCAGGGAATACCTGGGATGGGTCCAGAGGGGGCGGATCCAACATTCCAAAGGTTTTTCCCAGCCCTCATCCCATCAGCAGCATCCTTGTCCACAGGCTCCGTGGAAGGACGGATGTGGGAAAGTTGGGTTTGACCATCTTGGAGATCTTTTCCAACCTCCACAATTCCATGATTCCCGTGTTTTCCATCCCTGTTTTCTGCCTGGTGTGACACCACCGAGGTTCCCGCTGTCCCTGTCACCGCCAGGCCGATCCCGCCCTTCCCTGACTTTAATGTGGGCTCTCACCTCTTCCTAGCCTCATTCCCACAGCCAATTCCATGGAAAAGGACGGAATTCATTCCATGGAAAAGGACAGAAATTCATTCCCTGTCACTCCCCTTCCTTCTCCCCACTCTGCAGGACTCTTGCAGATATTGTGGGCAGAGCGTCCAAAAATCACTTTATTTTTATTTTTATTTTTATTTTTATTTTTATTTTTATTTTTATTTTTATTTTTATTTTTATTTTTATTTTTATTTTTACTTTTACTTTTACTTTTATTTTTACTTTTACTTTTATTTTTATTTTTATTGTTTTTTCCTGGAGAAGCAGGATCAGCTTCCCAAACCTCGGGCGTCCCGCCATTCCCGGTGTTTCCATGGAGTTTGGGATCCATTTATCCCAGCTCCCACAACATTCCAGCAGGACAAACCACTTCGGGAAAACAAACCTCCTCTTTTTTAGGAGGCGGGAAAAAACCCAACAAATCCAAGAATAATAAAAATCAGGAATTTGGTGGCGCCTCCAATATCGGACTCCGTCCTCATCTACGCGTTGCAGACCCCGTTTAATATTCGTAATTAATTAGCGGTTAATCAGCTGCCGAGAGAGAACAAACGTGATGAGCTCACCCTCACCCCCTCCAGGAGATTTGGGCTCATCAATGCCGCAGCTCTGGGAAACTTTCCTGGTATTCCTGGATTATTCATGGCCACGGGAACGTCCTCGGGATGGGAGTTCAGGATGGTCCCGTGGAGAACCGAGGGGGACACGGTGCGTTTTGGGGGAAAAAAGGTGCTTGGGATGGGATTTCGGGAAAAAAATTCCTCCTGGGAAGGGTGGGAAGGAGCTGGGATGGATTTCCTGGGGAAACCGCGGCTGCCACATCCCTGGAAGTGCCCAAGGCCAGGTTGGAACAACCTGGAATATCGGAAGCTGTCCTTGCCCATTTAAATTAATTATTCCAGGCTATCGTTTATCCCGATTCTTCCTCTCCTCTTTTCCCACAGCTTTCCAAGGAGCTGGGAAGCAAAGGAAAGTTCCTGTGGGAGGTCCCAGGTGTGGAGGAGGAGTTGGTGCCATCCCAAAGGGATTCCTCCATTCCCTTTCCCTTCTTTTGTCTTTCCCATCCCATCCAGGGCAGGCGGGACAGCTCTGCCCTGCCAAATTCCCAGAGATTTTTGTGGCTGCAGGATCCAATTCTCAAAGCCCTTGGGATAATTTGGGAAGATTCCGCCTGGTTTGGCTGGGAAAGGAAGCCCGGGCCTGGTTTGGATGCTGAGGTTTGGATGTCTGGGAGCAGGGATCAGCTGAGGTTGGGCTGGCTCCCAGGAGAGGCACGAGCAGGTGGCAGAGAGACAGGCAGGAGCTCCAGACAGCTGCTTCCCAGAATTTTAATTAATTCCCAATCTTTTTTAGTCTTCCCAGACGCCAGCTTTGCCAAGCTCTGGATTCCCAGCTCGCGGCGCCTCCCGGGATGCGCGGGATGGATCGGGAAGGTCAAGGCTGCCGCTTGCCGAGGCAGAGCTCCCTCACCGCCGCCCTCAGTGCTTTTTGGGAAGCTGTGCTGGCTCTGGAAGCAGCAGGATCAGCTGGAACGGCGTCCCTGGATGTGCTGGAGCTCATCCCATCCCATCCCATCCCATCCCATCCCATCCCATCCCATCCCATCCCATCCCATCCCATCCCATCCCATCCCATCCCATCCCATCCCATCCCACCTCGGGACGTGCTGAGTGCGGGACTGAGGAGCTCCTAAGGATTCCTGAATCCTCCTGGATGCCCAGGATGCTCCACAAGCACAGCAGAGCTTTTCCAGGATCTGTCCTGGGAAGTGGCTTTTGCCTGCTCCAGCTCCTGATCCCACCTGGAAGTGCCTTTTCCTGCTCCAGGATCAAAACTCAGCCCCTGATCCCTCCTGGAAGTGCCTTTTCCTGCTCCAGGATCAAAACTCACCTCCCAGCCCCTTCCAGCCCTTCCACGTCCATCCCAAAAGTGGAAAGGGGGTCAAAGGAAGGGAATTCTCCCTTTTCCCCCCCGCAAAAGAGAAGCTGAGAGCCCAGCCCAGTCCCGGGGAATGATGCTCCAGCCCCTTCCAGAAGGAAAACCGCGTTTATTGGGAATATCCCGGGCTGGAAGAGCGAATTCCACGGGCTGGCAGCTCCCTCTCGTGGGGAAGAAAAAGCCAGGAAGAGCTGGGATGTGTTCCAGATGTGCGGCACAGCTGGAGCGGGGCTCCCCGCAGGGGTTGGACAACGGGAATTCCTGGGGAATTAAACGGGAATACCTCGGGAATTCCTAGGGAATTCCTGGGAGAAGGACCGGGATGGATCTCCCCGGAAAGGGAGGCTCGGCCGGGCTGTTCCCCTCTCCCAACAGGGATTTTTGGGATTCGGGACAATTGGAATTTGGATCTGGATGTTTTCCAGCTTTTCCAGCTCCACACTTGGGTCTCAATCCCTCTGGAGCAGCATCCAAGCTGGTTCCTTACGGGATGAAGTTGCTTCATCCCCAAAAATCTGCATCCCACCAGGGCTTTGCTTCTATCCAAAGAAACCCGCACGTCATTCCAGGTATTAACAATCCGGCTTGGTTTTATTGTCCAGCTTTTCCAAAAGTCGGCGTTTTCCTGGTCACAGTTACAAAACATTCCTGGGTTTTTTATCCCAATTGTACAAAGATTTACAGCTCTGGGAGTGACCGAGTTGGAGCTGGGAATTCTCTTAAATAATTCAAACCGGGATTTTGGCGGTGGGAGGGGGCTTGGAAAATTCCAGTTTAAAAAAGAAAGGCTTTAAAAAAAAATGGGAAGGATAAAAAAGGAATTTCCACGAGCTCCTTCAAACATCAGGGTTTATAAAAATTTAAGGAGAGGGGTTTATAAAAATTTATTCCAATTTTTTCTGGGGGGGCGGAGTTGGGGAAGGGCACAGGGAGCAGGTTTGGAACCCCATGGATGGAAACGGGATTCGAGGACACCCTTTATTCCCAAAAGACATTGGGAACATTTGGCACATCCCCACCCCAAAATCTCCTTCCCACGGCCGCATTCTCCCCACTGCCGCCCTCATCCCGGCGTTCCCAAGAACTGGGAAAGCGCGGGAGCTGCTCCCCACGGAATTGCAGCGTCACGGTCACTTTGGGGGCGGATTATTTCTTTTTTCCCCATCGGGAATTCTCAGTACACGGGGCCCTTGACGCTCCCCGGCTCCGTGAGGCGCGCGGCCGCGTAGGCCGAGGCTCCCAGGCACGCGGCCGGCTCGCAGAATCCCGGGAATCCCGCGGGGCCCGGCAATCCCGGCTTCCCGGCCTCGCCCGGGGAGCCCGGCACGCCCCGCTCGCCCGCTTTGCCATCCAGAGCGTGGCCGGGAATGCCCGGGAGACCTGGAACGGGAACGGGATCTTCAGAAAGAGGGGATGCGGTGGGGGCGCTCGGGAAATCGGGATTGGGGTTTGGGAATGCTGCTGGTGAGGGTGAGGAGTGTGGGCAGGGCAATTCCAGAGAGTGGGAAAGGTGGAAGAGATGGGGGAGAAGGAAGGGAAGGATGGTCCAGGTGGGAGCTTTGTGGGATGAGCCCTAGGAGGGTTTTGTGGGATGAATCTGGGAACAGTTATAGGATGAACCTGGGTGGGTTTTGTGGGATGAACCAGAGGTTTTATGGGATGAACTTGGGCTGCTTCTGTGGGAGTATCCTGGGCAGGTTTTGTGGGATGAACCTGGGCAGATTTACAGGACGGATGTGTGCAAATTTTGTGGGATGAGCCTGAGAAGGTTTTGTGGGACAAACATGAGCAGATTTACAGGATGAACCTGGGCAGGTTTTGTGGGATGATCCCGGGCAGTTTTTGTGGGATACACCCGGGCAGTTTTTGTGGGATGAACCCAGGCAGTTTTTGTGGGATACACCCGAGCAGGTTTTGTGGGATGAACCCGGGCAGGTTTTTTGGGATGGATCAGAAGGTCCCCAGCCACTGCTGTGCTCATCACCCCGAGGTGACAGAGGCCCCTTGGCCGTGTCAGGGCTGGGGACACCTCAGCTCTCACCTGGGATCCCTGGAGGACCCGGCATTCCCGGGTGGCCACGGCCAACTTCTCCCCGCTCGCCCTTCTCTCCTCTCTTCCCTGTGGGTATAAAAAAGCGGGAAGGAATCCATGGAAACCCCGGACGGGGCAGGAGGAGCAGGAGGGCGCTGCCCGCTCCGGGGTGGGGACAGGATTGTACCCGGCACCACCACCCACCTTTGGGTCCGGCATTCCCGATCTGCCCGGCAGCTCCCAGGATTCCGGGCACGCCTCGGGGTCCCATGGGGCCGTGGGGACCCTGCTCACCGGGGGGGCCGGGGGGCCCGGGGGGGCCGGGGGGTCCCACGGCCCCGACCCCGCCCAGGGCGGCTCTCCTGGCGCTCACGGCCACCTCTGCCAGCTGCTCTGTGGGGCAGAGACGGGCCGGGATGGGATCCACGGGGTGGGATCGATGGGATCCACGGGGCGGGATCAATGGGATCCACGGGGTGGGATCGATGGGATCCACGGGGTGGGATCGATGGGATCCACAGGGCGGGATCAATGGGATCTACGGGGTGGGATCGATGGGATCCACGGGGTGGGATCGATGGGATCCACAGGGCGGGATCAATGGGATCCACGGGGTGGGATCGATGGGATCCACGGGGCGGGATCAATGGGATCCACGGGGTGGGATCCACAGAATCCATGGGGTGGGATCCACAGAATCCGTGGGACGGGATCAATGGGATCCATGGGACGGTATTCATGGGATGGGATCCATGGAGTGAGATCAATGGGATCCATGGGAGGGGATCAATGGGATGGGATCCACAGGATCAATGGGATGAGATCCACAGAATCCATGGGATGGGTTCAATGGGATCCATGGGATGGGATCCACAGGATGCATGGGACAGAATCAGTGGGATCCATGGGATGGAATTCATGGGATGGGATCCATGTGATCTATGGGATCCACGGAGTGGGATCCATGAGATCCATGGGATGGGAGCCACAGGATGGGATCCATGGGATGGGATGCATGGGATCTATGGGATCCACAGGATGGGATCTGTGGAATGGGATCCCTGGGATCTATGAGATCCATGGGATGGGACCCAAGGGATCAATGGAATGGGATCCATGGGATGGGATTGATGGGATCCACGGGATGCACTGGCCCCGCTCATCCCTCACCTTGCAGCATCTTCAGCACCACGTCCACGATGTGCTGGTCCCCAGCGTCCCGGCCCTGCCAGGAAAGGGAATTTCGCTCCTCCTCTCCCCTCCCAGAGCCACTCCCAGCCCAAATCCCAAATCCCAATCCTCTCCCTGCATCCCAGGCCACCTTCCCACCCTGCTCCCTGCTCGGCTCACTCCACCCACCCCACTCACAGCATCTGAGCCCCAAGTGAGGTTTTTAGGGAAAAATCCCAACCCTGCAAATCCCCGCCGCTGGCTGGTTTCTGTGGGGATGGGTTTTGGATGCCCTACACAGCGGGAAAGGGAATTCCTGCCCAGGGAGGCGGAATCCCAGAGGAATTGGGTGGGAAGGAGAGGCAATTCCTGCAGAGCCGGAGCAGCGGAGGGCTCAGGGAGGATGAGGAGGGATGTGGGATCGGGATACTCACGGCTGTGCCCCTTGGGCCCGGCATTCCCGGCACTCCGCGCTCCCCCAGCAGCCCCCGAGGGCCGGGCGGGCCGGGATAGCCCCGAATTCCCGGTGCTCCTGCATCCCCCGAGGGGCCGGGAAAGCCGAGGTCTCCCTGGATGCCTTGCTGGACGAGGGATGGAGAGAGAGGGGAACGAGGGGCTCAGGCTGTGCTGAGAACGGGGGCTGCACAGAGAGCCCAAAATCTCCCAAAAAACACAGCCAGGGCTGGATCCAGGGCTGAGCCTGAATTCAGGGCTGGATCCCAAAAATTTGGGCTGAATCTGAATCCAGGGCTGAGCCTGAATCCAAGGCTGGATCCCAAACTGGGGCTGAGCCCGAATCCAGTGCTGAGCCCAGAGGCTGAGCCTGGATCCAGGGTTTAACCCCAAAGAGGGGCTGAGCCTGGATCCAGGGCTGATTGTGGTCACTGGCCCCCATCTCCAGGGAAAAGATTCCCTCAGCACCCAGCAGCTCCAGGGATCACCACAACACCCCCACCCCCGAGTTTTGGGGCCCCCTCAGTCCTAAACCCCATCACTCACCTGTCCCTTGGGTCCCGGCTCTCCTGATTCCCCCTGGACAGAGGACACGGGAAAGGCAGTGAGGAGACGGCAGGAATTGGGGGATGGAGCTGGGGTTTAACGCCAGGATCCCCCAGCATTCCCAGGAATCACCTGGAAGCACTCACCTTCTCTCCCTTGAGCCCTGCCAGGCCGTGGACACCGGGATCTCCCTAAAGGGAAGAGAGGGGAACATTCCCAAAGTCATCCCCACCCTCTGGGATGAGGGGGGAATCCATGGAGGACAGGCCTTAAACCCGGCCCTGTTAAACCCAGCTCTGTTAAACCCCTGCCACAGCCTGGGATGTACTCACAATGCTGCCTTTGGGGCCGGTTTTCCCTGGAGAGCCCTGGAAAAAGGGAAAAAGGGGAAAAGTGGGATCAGCTCAGCTCAGAGCAGTGTCCCCGAGGAGCCACCTTGCTGTCCCCAGAGTTGTCACCTTGTCTCCTTTGACTCCAGGCAAGCCTTGGGCTCCTGGGATGCCTGGCGGGCCCTGCTCTCCCTTTGGGCCCTGGAAATCCAAGGAATACGGGAAAACGAGTGAGCAGAGGAAATGGAAAGACCTTTTCCCATCAGGGAATTCTGCCCAAGGCATTGAGCAGCTCCCCATCCTCCAGCTGATCCCAGAATCCCAAATCCCGGCCCTGAGGGGGAACAGGGCACAAAACCATGGAGAAACCACGCCAAGAGCTTTCATCTTCCAGGGATGGATTCCTGTCCTTGGGAAAAGCACCAAACCCCTTTTTTTTGGCTGTTTTTCCAGCACAGGAAAGCTCTGGAGAGGGGCTGGGCTCTCCTGGATGGGAGAAAATTCCTGTCCCAGCTGGGGTCCCGTTAATCCCTGAGCTATTCCCTAATCCCTCAGCAGCAGGATAGGCACAGGATTAACCCCGGGATCAAGGGGGGAGGTCGGGCTGTGTCCCGCTGAGCCGGGCTTGGCAACCCCCGTGTCCCAGCCTGGATCTGGGGACACCTCACCAGATTTAGGGACAATTTATTGGAGTTAGGGACAGCTCAGATCATCCCCCACCTCCCAGCCTGGATTTGGGGACAACTCAGAGCGTGTCCCGTGTCCCTGAGCAGCTTTGGGGACAACTCACCGGATTTAGGGACAGCTCAGAGCACCCTCCATGTCCCAGCCTGGATTTGGGGACAACTCAGAGCGTGTCCCATGTCCCTGAGCAGGTCTGGGGACAACTCACTGGATTTAGGGACAGCTCAGAGCACCCTCCATGTCCCAGCCTGGATTTGGGGACAGCTCAGCTCAGAGCATGTCCCATGTCCCAGCCTGGCTCTGGGGACAGCTTACCGGCTTTGGGGACAACTCAGAACATCCCACATGTCCCAGAGTGGCTTTGGGGACAATTCAGAGCATGTCCTGTGTCCCTGAGCAGCTTTGGGGACAGCTCAGAACATCCTCCGTGTCCCACAGTGGCTTTGGGGACAACTCAGAGCATTCTCGGCATCCCAGCCTGGCTCTGGGGACAACTCACCGGCTTTGGGGACAGCTCAGAAGAACCCCCATGTGCCAGCCCGGCTTTGGGGACAGCTCAGAAGAACCCCCATGTGCCAGCCCGGTTTTGGGGACAGCTCAGAAGAACCCCCATGTGCCAGCCTGGCTTTGGGGACAGCTCAGAAGAACCCCCATGTGCCAGCCCGGCTTTGGGGACAGCTCAGAAGAACCCCCATGTGCCAGCCCGGCTTTGGGGACAGCTCAGAAGAACCCCCATGTGCCAGCCCGGCTTTGGGGACAGCTCAGAAGAACCCCCATGTGCCAGCCCGGTTTTGGGGACAGCTCACCGGCTCTGGGGACAACTCACCGCTCTGCCCTGCTCGCCGGGGGTCCCCACGAGGCCACGCTCGCCCCTGTCGCCCTGCAGAGAGCAGCGGGGTCAGCGCCAGCCGCGCCTGGCACTGCCACCCCCCACCCCCGCGGTGTCCCCAGCTCACCTTCAGCCCGGGGACACCCTGCGGGCCCTGCTCACCCCGAGGTCCGGGCTCGCCCTAAACACGGGAAAGAGAGAAATCCCCCAAAAGACGGGATTCACCGTGTGTCCCCTGTCCCGCCCCGAGAGAGGGGTGGCCCTGTCGCTGTCGCCACTGCAGGGCGGTGACAGGAGCGGTGATCCCGGGGGATGCCCGGGCTGGGGATGAAGCGCCTGGATCCCGCTTTTAGCTGGCAGGAAACAGGATTTAAAAAAACCAAAAAAAAAAGACAAACACGGGAAAAGAGAGAGCTGAGCCCCGAGGCTGTCCCCGGGAGGGACACGGGGACATCTCGGTACTTACAAGCTGCCCTGGGGCACCGGTGACACCGGGGTGGCCCCGAGGACCCGCTTCACCCTGTGGAGGGACAGAGAGGCGGGTCAGCGGGGACACGGAGGGGACAGCGGGGACGGGGAGGGGACAGCAAGGACAGCGGGGACACAGAGGGGACAGCAAGGACAGCGGGGATGCGAAGGGGACAGCAGGGACGGGGTGGATGCTCAGAAGTGTCACCCACCTTGTCACCTGGGCCACCTTTGCTTCCCGGCTGGCCCGGCAATCCCTGAGGAAACAAAGCTGGGATCAGCCCCTGGACACAGCTCAGTGTCCCCACGCAGTGCTGGCCCTGTCACCCCCGGGCACAGCTCAGTGTCCCCATGCGATGCTGGTCCTGTCACCCCCGGACACAGCTCAGTGTCCCCATGCGATGCTGGCCCTGTCACCCCCGGGCACAGCTCAGTGTCCCCACGCAGTGCTGGCCCTGTCACCCCGGGCACAGCTCAGTGTCCCCATGCAGTGCTGGCCCTGTCACCCCCGGGCACAGCTCAGTGTCCCCACGCGGTGCTGGCCCTGTCACCCCCAGGCACAGGGTGTCACCCCTCAGGTGACAGGCTGGGGGTGTCCTGCACTCACAGCTTGTCCCCGGTGTCCCGGCGTTCCTGGGTGTCCGGCCTGTCCCGTGCCACCCTGCGAGGGACAGAGGGCGTGTCACCAGTGGTGGGGTGCCCACAGGTGGGCAGGGGTCTCCCGCCCAAGGGGGGGACACTGCCCGTGACCCCGTGGGCAGGAGCTGCCACGCCAGGGGACGTTGGTTGTCCCCTCTGCCACTCCTGCTGTTCCCAGCGCCAGGAGCAGCGGGTGGCATTCCCTGTGCCGGCTCCTGCAGCTCTCTCACCTTCACTCCCGGGATCCCCGGGGTGCCGTCCTTGCCATCGATGCCCGGGAGACCCTGAAAAGGGGCAGGAGTCACTGGTGTGACCCTGCCACACGCCTCGAAGGGACTCAAAGTCTCACGGTGGGGACGAAAAAACGCAGGAAGGGAGAAGGAACATTCCAGGTGCATGCGGGAGGGGACAGGGACAGGCGATGGCAGCACCAGGGATGAGGGGCGCGTGCCCAGGTGCCACCAGCTGTACTCACGTTCTCCCCCTTGGGACCGATGTCACCCTGGGGTCCTCTGATGCCACGGCCACCCTAGAGCAGGAGGGGACAATGTCAGTGTCCTGCTGGCGCGGGGGACAGAGCTGGGACACGGAGATGTCCCTCGAGGGCACAATGGACACCTTTTCCATGTGGGAACGGTGCCGAGCTGGAGAAAAGGGGACCCTGGCACTGGAGGGTCACCTACCAGCTCTCCCTTGTCACCAGGGTCCCCAGGTGGTCCCTTGGGGCCTTCCCTGCCCTGGAGGAGAGAGGAGAACAAGGATTGAGCGGGGCAAAGCGCGATCCCAGAGCACCCAGGGGCGAGGGGGCACCCACCGGCCTCCCGGCTGCTCCGATGCTCCCGACCATGCCCTTGTAGCCAGCGGGACCCTGCGGAGAGAGCGTGGAGAGGACAATTCCCACCCCAACCCGTCCTCGGGCTGGCCCAGCACGGCAGGGACGCTGCTGGGAGCGCTCCCCGTGGGATGGGCAGCCCTGATCCACCCGCACTCACCGTCTCACCCTTGGGTCCTGCCGTGCCAGGATAACCCCTGAGGCCCTGAGGTCCCTGCAGGGAGAGGAAACCACAGCCAGTTTAGCCGGGGGAAAAAAAAAAAAACAGAGCAGCCCAGAGGGAAGCAGCAATTACAGCAAACATGAGGAATTCCAGTCCCTCCTAATTCCAGAGCCTCCCACCAGGTGCTTTTCCAGCTGTCAGTTCCATAACTCCAAACTGGAGCCACTTCCCTGGGCAGGAGCTCTGGGCTTCAAAGCAGTTTTGCCCTTTCCTGGCGCGCAGGGCTCAGCCCGGTAATTGCTTTTCATCTTCAAAGTGCTCCGAGAATTCCAGGGGCTTTCATTCCTCCCACCCCAGGGCAGAGGGACGCAGGGGACAGCAGGGATTTATCCCGAATTATCCCTGGGAACAACCCATGGGGCTCTCCAGAGGGAGAGGTGGTGGCGTCCACAGTTGGGAAGGATGGAATGAAGGCTTTGCTTCAATCCCGGGAGCGGGGACACATCCGTGTCACCTCCCTGGTGTGTGGGGACGGGGACAGAGAGGCCACCCCCAGCTCCTGCAGCGCTTGGGGAACAGGGGAAAGAGGAACCAAGGATTTACCGGAGGGCCTGGGACTCCTTGTTCTCCAGAAGCACCGATGTCCCCCTTGGGGCCCTGGGAGTGGAGAGAAAAGGGAATGTTGGAGGGAGAGAAGGGACAAAGCGCCCTGGGGACAGCACAGCGCTCACCCGGCAGGGGACGGGGACAGGTGGCCCAGCCACCACGGCAAGGACACCCTGCTGTCCCATTCCCACGCTTCCCGTTTTCCTCTATCCTCCCTTCTTCCTTTCCCTTCCCTTCCCTAAACTCCTTCCCTGGGTCCAGCCCCACAGGGACTGCCACCCCCGGATCCTGCTGGGATCCTGCAGGGATCTTACTGGGATCTTACTGGGATCCTTCCAGAACACTCACCGGCTCTCCCTGCTTGCCGGGCTCTCCGAGGGCTCCGGGGCGGCCTCTGTGTCCCTGAAGGGGGTGAGGAGATCCGTGAGGACAATCCCCAGTGAAGCTGCAGGGTGGTGGCACCATCCCAGTGCCCGCGTCCCGCAGAGCCACCCTGCCACCACATCCCACCCTGGGGTGCCCGCTGGGGACGTGGGGGGACCCAAAATCCCATGTGGGGGGACATCGGGAGTGGCTCAAAATCCCACAGGTGACACCGAGGGGTGGCTCAGAATCCCACTGGTGACATCGAGGGGGTTCAGAATCCCACCGGTGACCTCCTGAGCTGGGGTTGGGGCTTTGGCACAGGGGCTGGGGACCCACAGGGACCTTTCCCACAGCACCTTTCCCTCCACGCCTCCCTGTCCTGGTGCTCCAGAGATCCCAGAGAAGGATCCTTCACTCCACCACGTCCCAGAGGTGATAATTCCCATTTTTCCCCGCCATCACGGACGCTCCAGGACTTCCTTACCTTCAGTCCCTGCAGTCCCTGGGGGCCCTTGGGACCTGGGGGGCAGCTGGTGGGGCACTGGGAGGAGAGGGAGGACAAGGATGAGTTGGGAATGACCTGGAGAACCAGGGAAGAGAGGGACAGGGCAGGGGACAAGGTCAGGGCGGCTCTCACCAGGAAATCAGCGCTGCCTTCCAAGCCTTGGAGGTGTCCCGGGAGGCCCTGCAGGGATGGAAACCCATCAGCATTCCATGAGGTTTTCCCTCAGGACGGTTTTACCGGAGCAGGGAGCGAGGAAATGGGGTGGGAGGTGAGAGCCAGAGCCCAGATTCCAGCCCCGGTCCTTGGGATGAGCCTGGGGGAAGCCTGGAGATACTCACGGGTTTCCCTGGAGGGCCCGGGGGACCCCTGGGGCCGTCGGGTCCGGGGTCACCCTAGGAAAGAAGGCCAGGAAAGGAGAATTTGGGATGGGGAGAAGGAGACTTGGAGAGCCAAAGGTGTCCCAGCAGGAATGGGGACATCCCCGAGGTGGTGGCAGCAGGGGAACCTCCATTCCCTTGTTTTGGGATCACCCTTGATCATCCCAGGAGCCCTGACGGGCAGGGAAGCGGCTCCAGGTGGAAGGACGGGAGGTTTTTCAAGGATTTTTTGAGGGTTTTTGAGTTTTTTGGGGTTTTTTTTTCATGTCCCCCTCCTGACTCCTCACCTTGGGTCCCAGCACCCCGATCGCCCCGGGAATTCCAACCTGGCCCGGAAGCCCCTTAGGGAGAAGGGAGAGAAATTCAGGGAATGAGAGAGGCTCCATCCTATATTCCTCCCCTCTGGAGCTGCTGAGGTTCGAGCTCCTGCTGCCCAGTTCCCAGCAAAACCCCGGGCCCCCATCCCAGCCCCAGCACCGCACTTACGGGGGGTCCTGGCAGCGAAGGACCCTGCAACAACAGAAAAAGAAAACCAGAATCGGTTCAAATTCCCTGAATCCCCCCGAATTGCTGCCCCAAGGATGGAGCAGGGCGGGTTTGGGGGTGCTCACCCCACCCATGGGAGCAGCGGATACTCACGGGGAGCCCTGGTGGCCCTGGGAGTCCGGGCTGGCCCTGCCGGGACACAAGAGGAGAGTCGGGAGCTGGAAAAGGAGGATCTGCTCCAGTTCCACCTCCCTGGACGCAGCCTCGGGGCCAAAAACTCCGTCAGGCGCTTCCTGCATCCATGGATCCCTTCCAGAGGGACCGGGATGGGTCTGGGAGGGGAAGGGGGGAGACTGGGGAGGTGGGAGCACGGGAATGAGGGAGCCTGGGAATGTGGGAATTTGGGAGGGTGGAAAATTGGGAAGGTGGGAATTTGGGAAGGTGGAAAATTGGGAAGGTGGAAAATTGGGATCCTGGGAAAGGTGGGAACCTGGGAAGGCGGGAAATTAGGAAAGTTGGATCCTGTGAATGAGGGATCCCAGGAATGAGGGATCCCGGGAATGTGAGGTCCTGTGAATGTGGGATCCTGTGAATGAGGGATCCCAGGAATGAGGGATCCCGGGAATGTGAGGTCCTGTGAATGTGGGATCCTGTGAATGAGGGATCCCAGGAATGTGGGATCCTGTGAATGTAGGATCCCTGGAATGTGGGGTCCCAGGAATATAAGATCCCGGGAATGTGAGGTCCTGGGAATGTGGGATCCTGGGAATGTGAGATCCTGGGAATGTGAGATCCCTGGAATGTGGGATCCCAGGAATATGGGATCCTGGGAATGTGAGATCCTGTGAATGAGGGATCCCAGGAATGTGGGATCCCAGGAATGTGAGATCCTGTGAATGTGGGATCCCAGGAATGTGAGATCCTGTGAATGTGGGATCCCAGGAATGTGGGGTCCCGGGAATGTGTGAGCCCGGAGCTGCCCCTCACTCACTTTAACCCCTGGCCTGCCGGCAGGTCCTGGCTCCCCTTTCGCTCCGGTCAGGCCCTGCGAGGGAAGGCACACCGGGAGTTATTCCCCTTCCTCCTGCTCTCCAGCCAGGAATCTTCTCTGGGTTGAATCCAATGGGAGGGGCCGAGGGTGGAATTCCCTGGCGGGGACACGTGGAGGGAGCTCCGCCCGGCCATGATCCCGGTTTGTCCCTGGCACGGGGCAGGAACCCATCCAAACCCCCCCAGCACCCATCGGACACCCGGGGGAGCGGGGACAGGCCGGGTGACGGGACAGCTCCGTCCCTTCCTGCCACCTCCTCTGCCAGGCTGGGACAGCGGCAGAGTCACCGGAGCCACCCCAGGAACTGGGGACGGCGGGAGACATGGAACTGCTCCAGGTTAATGCTGGGCGAAACGGAGAGGAGCTCTGCTGGGATCCCCAAGGTGGGAAGGGGTGCAAGAAGCAATTCCCAAACTCTTTTGGGAATTCCCAAGGTGGGAAGGGGTGCAAGAAGTAATTCCCAAACTCTTTTGGGAATTCCCAAGGTGGGAAGGGGTGGAAGAAGTTCTGCTGGGATCCCAAAGGTGGAAAAGGGTGACAGAAGCTCTTCTGGAGCTCATTTGGGATTCCCAAGGTGGGAAGAGGTGACAAAAGCTCTTCTCAAGCTCTGCTGGGATCCCAAAGGTGGAAAGGGGTGGCAGAAGCTCTTCCGGAGCTCATTTGGGATCCCAAAGGTGGGAAGGAGTGGAAGAAAAAATTCCCAAGCTCTCTTGGGATTCCTAGGATGGAAAAACATGGCAGAAGCTCTTCCCGAGTTCATTTGGGATCCCAAAGCTCTCCCAAGCTCCTTTGGGATCCCCAAGATGCTTTCAGCTCCCGCACAGAGGGATTTGGGGCCGTTTTCAGCGGGACAGACCCCGGGGACAGGAGCAGTTTGCTGTGACCCCGAGGGCAGGGACGGGGTCAGATCTCACATCAATTCCCGGCTTCCCTGGGGATCCATCCAGCCCGGGGGCTCCAGGCTCGCCCTTGACCCCCTGGAAAAGAGGAGAAAAGTCGGGATCAGCTCGGGATGAGCCCCTCCGGAAGGAGCGGGGAGCCGAGGGAGGGGAGGGCACTCACCGGGGCGCCGGGGGCTCCGGAGGGGCCTTTGTCACCCTGCGGAAAGGGGACGAGGTGGGAAAGGGATCGGACACCCCACAGGAGATCCCAGGGCATCGGGATCCCTGCGCCAACCCAAAGGCAGGAGGGAGGTGCTGGATCCCACGGCAGGGCAGGATGGGGCCGGTGGTGGGGACAGCGGGCTGGGGTTTGTGAGGGTTTTGTTGGGGTTTGTGAGGGTTTCGTTAGGGTTTGTGAGGGTTTTGTTGGGGTTTGTGAGGGTTTCGTTGGGGTTTGCAAGGGTTTCGTTGGGGTTTGTGAAGGTTTCGTTGGGGTTTGTGAGGGTTTTGTTGGGGTTTGTGAGGGATTTGTTGGGGTTTGCGAGGGTTTCATTGGGGTTTGTGAGGGTTTTATTGGGGTTTGCGAGGGTTTTGTTAGGGTTTGTGAGGGTTTTGTTGGGGTTTGTGAGGGTTTCGTTGGGGTTTGTGAGGGTTTTGTTGGGGTTTGTGAGGGTTTTGTTGGGGTTTGTGAGGGATTTGTTGGGGTTTGTAAAGGTTTCGTTGGGGTTTGTGAGGGATTTGTTGGGGTTTGTGAGGGTTTTGTTGGGGTTTGTGAGGGATTTGTTGGGGTTTGTGAGGGTTTTATTGGGGTTTGTGAGGGATTTGTTGGGGTTTGTGAGGGTGTTGTTGGGGTTTGTGAGGGATTTGTTGGGGTTTGTGAGGGATTTGTTGGGGTTCGTGAGGGTTTTATTGGGGTTTGTGAGGGTTTTATTGGGATTTGTGAGGGTTTTATTGGGGTTTGTGAGGGTGTTGTTGGGGTTTGTGAGGGAGAAGTGGTGAGGGTTGTACTAGGGTTTTGTTAGGGCTACGCTGGATCTTTGGGGCATTTTGAGAGGGTTTTACTGGGGTTTGTGAAGTGGGGTTTTGTGATAGTTCTGCTGGGATTTGTGAGGGTTTTACCGGGATATTGTGAGAGGGGTTTTGTGAGGGTTGGATGGGGTTTCTGAGCGGGGCTTTTGTGAGGGTTTTACTGGGATTTTCTGAGGGTTTTACTGGGGTTTGTGAAGTGGGGTTTTGTGAGGGTTTTACTGGGATTTTGTGAGGGTTGCTCTGGGGTTTTGTCAGGGTTTGATGGGGTTTCCAAAGCGCTGCGGCTGCTCTGGGTATAAACAACACTAAAATAACACCACATCCTGGAGAGAGGGCACTTTCACAGGGCTCCCCTCTCTTGGGGCCCCCGTCCCACAGCCCGTGGAGCATCCAGAGCCACGATCCCCCCCCATATCCCTCTGCAGTGGGATGTCACTGTCCCCCCTTCACTGGGCGCCTCTGGGGCAGCCCCTGCCCCAAACCCTCCGAGCAACCTCCACTGCACCCCAACCTCCCTGTCCTGCCTTCCCCAAAAACCAACCCAGGCCCCAATTCCCGAGCTGGATTTGGGGTTCAGCACCCTGTACAGAGCTGGGACCTCCCTGTCCCACATTCCCCAAAAACCAACCCAGGCCCCAATTCCCGAGCTGGATTTGGGTTCAGCACCCTGTGCAGAGCTGGGACCTCCCTGTCCCACATTCCCCAAAAACCAACACAGACCCCAGTTCCCGAGCTGGATTTGGGGTTCAGCACCCTATGCGGAGCCAGGGCTGCTCTGTCCGCCCTAAATCAGGAGTGGGACCAGCCCGGAGGCCCTGTGCCTCTCACAATGTCCCTGTTGTGCCACGTGTCCCCTCCCTCCCCCCCTCCCTCCCCACAGGTCACTCACGTCGATGCCATCGGCTCCCGGCACTCCTGGGGGACCGGGGGGCCCCCGTGGGCCGGGCTCTCCTGGTGGCCCTCGCTGTGGGGAAAAGGGATGGGATCCACGTCAGGAAAGACCCCAAGATGTGTGGGGGGCGCAGGGAATGTGTGGGGAATCCTCTTGGAGGGAGCTGGGATGGAGAACAACCCGAGGGGGCAGAGCTCTGCCTGGCAAGGGCATGGATGGAGAAATCCAGGAATTTCCTCCCACTGGCACCTCCAGCTCCTCATTCCCTGCCTTTTTCTATCCTGTTTCTCCTGCCTTGGTGTCCCTGGGGAACAGAGCGGGGTGCCCACGGGGCTGTGGCAGCGTTTTTACCCCTTTCCTCTTTCCCTGCTGTCCATGGATCTCCTGCTCCCATAGATCAGGGATCTCCATGGGATGACTTTTTCACCCATTTTGCTCCCTCTTTCCCTGCTGTCCATGGATCTCCTGCCCCAATGGAACAGGGATCTCCATGGGGTGATATTTTCACCCATCTCTGCTCCCTCTTTCCCTGCTGTCCATGGATCTCCTGCTCCAATGGAATAGGGATCTCCATGGGGTGACATTTTCACCCATCCCTGCTCCCTCTTTCCCTGCTGTCCATGGATCTCCTGCCCCAATGGAACAGGGATCTCCATGGGGTGACATTTTCACCCATCTCTGCTCCCTCTTTCCCTGCTGTCCATGGATCTCCTGCTCCAATGGAACAGGGATCTCCATGGGGTGACATTTTCACCCATCTCTGCTCCCTCTTTCCCTGCTGTCCATGGATCTCCTGCCCCAATGGAATAGGGATCTCCATGGGGTGACATTTTCACCCATTTTGCTCCCTCTTTCCCTGCTGCTCCTGCCTGCATGCAGCAGGATCTCCGAGCATTTCCACCCCCTCCCCGTGCCCCCTCCCCTGCCCCTCCCGGAGCTCCTGCCCCGACGGCGCGGGGTGTCCGTGGGGTGACGGCGGCGCTCCCAAAGACCCCTTTTAGCTCGGAGCGGCGTTTCTGGGAGCGCTGGCAGGATTTCAGTGCCCCAAACCCCCAGGATGAGGTGGGGACCCCCAGCCCCCCTGTGCCAGCTCTCCCTGGGCAGGGCTGGCTCCGCTCCCGGGCTCTGGACAAAAGCTCCATTCAGGGAAGCTCCCGGAGCCCCGGCCTGGCTTTGAGGTTTGCACAGGGCTCGGCAAAGAAACCTCTGTTATCCTAACGGGGAGTTCAGGGGGAAGAGATTCCAGTCCTGGAGACTGAAACCTCGGTGTTCCTGGAAATGGGGAGCAGACGGTGGCTGGGCTCCTCCAGCCTCCCAGGCTGGATTAATTTAAAGAATAAATTTATTTTTTTAAAAAAATATTAATTTCAAAAATAAATATTTTTTAAAAAAAATTTTAAAAAGCAAATGAATTTTTAAAAAGAAATAATTTAAAAAGGAATTTTAAACAAATTCAAAGAAAGAAATTTTAAAAAGAAATCATTTAAAAAAGGAATTAATTAAATAAAGAAGTTAAATTAATTAAAAGAAATATTAAATAAATTTAAGAAATCTTTATAAATATATAGATAAAATATGTATTAAGATAAATATAATTTTTAAATGGACAACAAAATTAATTAAAAATAAATATATATATTTATATATATATAGGAATAAATGTAGATGGATAGGGGTGAGAGGTGCTGCCCTGGCACCACCTTGGATCAATCCCTGAGCTGGGGAGGGAGCGAGTCCCCATCGCTGTGATCACCCCTCAATGGCACCTTTGTCCTGTCCGAGGAACGAATTCCAAAGGGTTCCTTGTTCCCGAAATTCCCACATCCCCCTTGCTCCGCTCTGCTGCCCCCACAACCCCGGGGGGGGTTTAGGAAAGAGTTGTCCCCCAGTTTCCAACAGGCAGCTCAGGAACCACATGGAAAAAATTCCCCAAACCTCTAAAATCTGATTTATTTGTTATTATTTTTGCAGTTGTAAGGCAAGGAGAGTTTTTCCAGGTGGAATCCCACTGCCTGCCCCTCTCCGGGGCTCATTTTCCCTTTCTCCAGATCCATTTTCTCCTGCCCCTGGGGGAGTCCGGAGAGTCCCCGGGACCCCTCCGGAGCCCCGGGAGGGTCAGAGCCCCCCAGCCCCGCTCCGTGCGGATCTGCAGCACATCCCAGGAAAGCGGAAGCAAAATTCCCAGAAAATCCAACAGGAAAAAGCAGAGCCCCCCTCTCCCACTGCTGCTCCAGCGGAGGCGGGGGAAACCAAACTAAATTTGTTTAGCCAACAATTCCCCAATTTCCGAGTCCGCGGGTGCGGGGATGGAAAAGGGGGGATTGCATTCCTGGGAAAAGCAAGGGAAAAGTGCGGGGGGAATAAAGCCAAGGTGCTCAGCACTGCGAGGGAGCGGAGATGGGGAATGTCCCCTCTCTGTCCCCTCTCCGTCCCCTCTCCATCCCCTCTCCACCCCCTCTCCACCCCGGGATCGAGCACGGCACTCACGAGCTGGGCCAGGCAGAGGCAGGACGCCTGGAGCAGGAGCCAGAGCTGCGACACCAGGGTGACACGGGCCATGGCGAGCCGGGCTGGCACCGAGCGCGGCTGGCACCGGGCGCCCGCCCCGACTCGCAGCGCTCCGGGACACCGGGAGGGCCGGGGGAGGAGGAGGAGGAGGAGGAGGAGGAGGAGGAGGAGGAGGAGGAGGAGGAGGAAGGGGCTCATTAATATGGAGCAGAGGGATGAGGGCAGGTCCCCGCCCCTCTCAGGTGAGGCTGTTGTGGGCTGGACGGGGACAGAGGGTTTGGAACGATGGGGACAGGATTTGGCACGGTGGTGATGGAATTTGGCAGGATAGGCACAGGAATTTGGCAATATGGGGACAGGATTTGGCACGATGCGGGTGGAATTTGGCAGGATAGGGGCAAGGTTTGGCACGATGGGGACAGAATGTGGCACGATGGAGATCGAATTTAGCACGATGGAGATGGAATTTGGCACGATGGAGACAGGATCTGGCCCGGTGGAGACAATTTGGTACGGTGGGGACAGGATTTGGCACAATGGGGACAGGAATTTGGCACGATGGGGACAGGATCTGGCACAATGGGGACAGGAATTTGGCACGATGGGAACAGGATCGGGAACAGACGAGGGGCTGGGGATGAGCTCGGGAGCTGCTTCCGGGGCCGATATGTCCCCGTGGTGTCCCCATCCCGATGCCACCCCAGTGCCACTGGCTGTCGTGGCTGCGGCTCCCGCACACGCTGAGATGGGGGCGGCACTGGGAACCGCCGGGAACCACTGGGAAGCAGTTCCTGCCACTCCAGGGAAGCTCCTGGGGGATTCCCGCCCCAGTTCCTGCCCCGTGACCCCCGCGCAGCCCCTCGGGGATGTCCCCATGTCCCCAGAGCGGCGCTGGGAGGGAACAGGGGCAATTCCCATGGAGAGATGGATGTCCTGCTCACACCCCCATTCCCAGTTCCCATTCCCAGTTCCCATTCCCAGTTCCCACCCTCGCCGGCTGCCGCCCCCCATTCCCAGGGAATACGGGATGATTCATCCCGCCCATTTCCTCCTCCTCCTCCTCCTCCTCCTCCTTTTGGGGGGGCTTGATTTGGTGATTGGGGAGCAGGGCTGGGCACCCTCCCCGCTGGGCACGGGGCCGTCCCAGCACGAACCAGTTGGCACTGGGGATGCTCCGCTCTCATCCCTCCTGGATCGTCCTCTCCACGTCCCAGCCTGACAGGAAAAGAATTCCACCAAAACCTGGCGGTTTTGAGGCAAAAAAAGATCCGGGCTGAGAGCATCTGGGAGCGTCTCCTTTTGGATCTCTCCCCCCCGGAGCTGCTGGATGCTCCTGCCCGTGTGCCCGTGTGTCCCAGCGCTGTCCCTTTCTGGGACACGAGTGTCACTTTTGGGAGGATTATGTAATCCCGGCTGTTTCTCGGAGTTGCTTCAGTGACAGGTTTTTGTCTCTTGTCGGTGCCATTGCTCGTTTTATCGCGGTCTTTCGGGTACTGCGGCTCCTGGAATTCTCTCCTCAGCACGGCCACCAGCCTCCTGCGCCGCCAGATCCCCCTCCAGCACCGCAGGGCCCCCCAAAATCCAGCACCCCTGAGCCCCCCAAACCCCCACCCAGCATCCCTGGACCCCCACCCAGCATCCCTGAACCCCCCCAAACCTCCCACCCAGCACCCCCAGGAGGCCCGGCCATCACCTCCGCACCCCTGTGTCCCCCTGTGTCCCCCAGCCCCTGCCTGTCCCCCCCTGTCCCCCCGATCCCCCCCCACTGTCCCCCCGTGTCCCCCATTGTCCCCCCACTCGCGTCACGTGACCCTCCCGATTCATATTCTCAGTGGCCCAGCCCCTCTCTCCCCATTGGCTCCCGCCGGCGCGCTGCAACCAATCAACGCCCAGCCCCGGCGGCGAGCGTGGGAGGCGTTCCCGCGCTGAGCGGGCGCTGATTGGTTCTCCCGCGGGCCGTAGCCCCGCCCATAGCGGAAGCAGGAAGCGGGCGGGCCGGCCGTGACCCGCGGGCGGGCAGCGCCGGCCGCGCCATGACGGGAAAATCGGTGCGGGACGTGGAGCGCTACCAGGCGGTGCTGGCCGGGCTGCTGGCCGAGGACGAGAACAAGTTCTGCGCCGACTGCCAGGCCAAAGGTAGCGCGGATGGGCGGCGGGGCCTGCCGAGCCCGCGCCGCAGAGGATGTACCCCCTCGGTGCCCCCCCCGCCGCTCGGTGCTCTCCGGTGTCGCCGCTCCCCCGAGGGTCGGACGCGCACGGCTGGGTCTCTGTCGGGGCCAGGGGCTCGGTGGGGAGCTCTGGGGGACAACGGTGCTGCCCCAGCGGTTACGGGGGTTGCGCGGGGGCAGCGGCTGAACCGGGGGTGGGTTTGGGGCGGAGAGCGGGGTGGGTTTGGGGAGAGAACCGAGTGCGTTTGGGGACAAGGACTGGATGAGTTTGGGGCAGGAGTGGGGTGAGTTTTGGGGCAACAGTAGCGTGGTTTTGGGTGAAAGAACTCTGTGGTTTGGGTGGGAGAACGTGGTGTGTTTGGAGGCAGGAATGGGGTGGTTTCGGGGTAAAGGACGCCGTGGTTTGGGGAGACAACAGAATGGTTTTGGGGGCACAACAGGGTGGTTTTGGGGGAAACACCACGGTGGTTTTGGGGGGAAAACCCGCCAGTTTTTGGCTGCGGCGCAGCTGGGTTCGGTGCGAGTCGCACCGGGAGGTGCTGCCGGAGGAGCTGCGGTGCCTCTGGAATCCGGGGGGGAGATGAGGAGGGAACGGCCCCAAATCTCCCTGTGGGAATCCCGGGAAACACCCCAGGGTGGGTGGGGACCTCTCCTGAAAGGGGAAGAAGAGGGAGCTGGAAGAGCCGGCGCTGGGGAATTGAGGGAATTCCAGCTGGGGAGTCACATCCTGTCACCCGGGGCTGGAATGTGAGCGGCAGGATCTGCCCTGGATGCTGTAAGGACAGGGAAGGAGTTGTCACCTCACCCCGGGATCATGGACCGCTGGAGGAATTCCAGATTTTTTTTGTCCTCTGCTTCCTTTCCCTCCTGGTTTTTCCCTGTGAGGGTGGTGAGGTCCTGGCACAGGAATCTGTGGCTGCCTCATCCCTGCAAGTGTCCAAGGCCAAGCTGGGATGGTGAAAGGGACAGGACGAGCTTTAAGGTCCCTCCCAACCCAAACCATTCCATGTTTTTCTGATTCCCAGGCGTGTTATTGCCCCTGATCTATCAGAGAGAGGAAATGTTTGAATTCCAGAGGATAAAACAAAGGGATAAAACTGTTCCTTGTCCCTGAGTGCTGCTCTGTGGTTGCTGCTTTGTTTTCCTGCAGCAAAAGTGTTGAAGTTGCCCAAAATCCCGTTTTAATGAGCTGCCGTAATCACTTGGAGATCTGGACTTGAGCCTCGTTTCCCAAGAACTGCTGGAAGTGAACTTGGAGCGGGGATTGACCAAATCCATCTGTAAACAAAGGACTTGCTCACCTCAGTGCGACCTCAAAAACTGCAGAGCCCTCTTGAACAACATTAAAAAAGATACCATTACGATTTCTTTTCACCCTAAAAACCCCCCTAAACCACATTAACCTCATCATTCCCACCTTGCCTGGAGCACACCTGGCTTTGGGATGAAGGTGAGAGATCAGGATGTTCCCCTCCCCTGCCAATCCTTTATCTCCTGGCGCCTCCTGCCAGCCCCGAAGGCAGAAATAGCTCCTTTATCTCGGCTTCCCAGGCCTGAGTCTGCAAATTCCACCAAAACTTCCACCAAAATGGGAATAAACTCACCCCTACAGCTCGTATTCCACCAAAACAGGAATAAATTCATCCCCACAGCTCGGGGTGATGGGGTGGGGGGAGCTTCACCTGGTCACAGCACGTCCCGGAAGCGCAGAATTCCAGTTAGTTAATTATCAGAATTATAATTATAAGGAAGTACTAGTGTGGAGTTCAGCCTTTCCGAAGCTGGAAGCTGCTCCTGCCTGGGAACGTGGATTGCACCAGTCCTGGAGACTGTCCCCGCTTATCTGATCCACTAATTGCCCCCCTGCACTAATGAGATTCCTGGAAGTGGGAAATCTCCTCCTCCGGGGCACGGGTGGCCATGGAGCTCTCTCTGCTCAGAGCTTCTGGGATTTGCTGCAGTTTTGGGGCAGTTTTGGTATTTTTGGTGAATGTGGTGCCACAGGAGCTGGCTGTGCCTGGAGCTTCAGGGAATTCCTGCAGCTTTGGGGTGTTTAGTGGTTTCCATGACAGAGTGTTTTGGATACTTTTGGAGAATGGAGCTGTGTCTGCTCAGAGCTCCAGGGAATTGCTGCAGCTTTGGGGGCAGTTTTGGTATTTTCGGTGAATGGAGCTGTGTCTGCCCAAAGCTCTGGGGATTTGCTGCAGTTTTGGGGCAGTTTTGGTACTTTTGGAGAATGGAGCTGTGTCTGCCCAGAGCTCCAAGGAATCACTGCAGTTCTGGGGCAGTTTTGGTGTTTTCGGTGAATGGAGCTGTCTCTGCCCAGAGCTCCAGGGAATCAGCGCAGTTTTGGGGCAGTTTTGGTACTTTTGGAGAATGGAGCTGTCTCTGCTCCAAGCTCCAGGGAATCACTGCAGTTTTGGGGCAGTTTTGGTACATTTGGAGAATGGAGCTGTGTCTGCTCAGAGCTCCAGGGAATTGCTGCAGCTTTGGGGGCAGTTTTGGTATTTTCGGTGAATGGAGCTGTGTCTGCCCAAAGCTCTGGGGATTTGCTGCAGTTTTGGGGCAGTTTTGGTACTTTTGGAGAATGGAGCTGTGTCTGCCCAAAGCTCCAGGGAATCACTGCAGTTTTGGGGCAGTTTTGGTACTTTTGGAGAATGGAGCTGTGTCTGCCCAGAGCTCCAGGGAATCAGTGCAGTTTTGGGGCAGTTTTGGTATTTTTGGTGAACATGGGGCTCTCCCAGCGCTGATGCCAAGGAAGTCCTGATGTTCCTCCTGGAATAACTGCAACATTCCTCTCTGCCTATGGAAAGAAGCCCCGTGGTGGCTCCAGATGGTGCCCTCAGCACTTGCAGGGCTGTCTGGAAGCAAAGCTGCTTTTCTGTGCAGGGGCTGGAGTGTCCCAGGCCAGGCTTGGAGCATCCTGGGGTAGCGGGAAGTGTCCCTTGCCCGTGGCAGAGGTGAAATTAAACGAGCTTTGAGGTCCCTCCAAGCCGAGCCGGTGTGAGATTCTGTGAAATCTCAGGGTGGTTTTGCTGCTGTAAAGAGAGAGCTCTTGTTTTGCAGGAAATGGGGTGAAATCTCTCCCACTGCCTCTTCCTCTTTTTGCTGCCAGCCTCGCGTTTGGGGGGAGCTGAGCCAGGGCAGGGCACTGCTGAGTTATAATCCTCTCCTTTGCTGTGGGATTCACTTGGAGAAACACCTGGAAAGGAGCAGCACTTGCTCCTGGTGGGATTTTTCCCGTGGTGCTGCTGTTCCCTGGGCGTGTGTGAGAGATCACAGGGCTGCTGCACAGCCCGAGCTGAGCATCCAGCAGCACATTCCCTGTTGGCAGAGGGAGCCTGGAGCTGGGCTGGCTGAAGGAGGGAGGCATGTGCAGAAATCTCCCGGCTGGGCTCCACCGGGGTTTGGAAAATTCCTGCGGAGCGACGCTGGGATTCGTCGCTGCCTCTACAGCTGCTCTCGTGCATCCCCCAGCTAATTGTGTTTGGTTCTCTCCTTCTCCCAAACTCTTCCCTCTGCTCTCCAGTCCCATCCATGCATCCAGCAGGCTCCATGGATCCCGGGGCGGTGACGTCGGAGCGGGAGCTTCCTCCCCGGGGTGCTGCCGTGGCTGCCCAGAGGTTCAGGTTGCCCTGTGCTCCCCCTGGTTTGTCTGGCTCTTCCCTTCATCCCTTTGTCTTGTGAGATCCATGGGTTCCAGGCCTAAATCCGTGCCTCGTATCCCGAGGGATTAGGTGGGAGAAGTGCTGCTGAACACGGCACAAATCCGGGTTTAATTCTTCGGCCAAACAAACAAACACAAAGGTGCAGGGCTGGGGAAATCCCTGCCCAGAGGTGGTGGGAGGTGGGATGGGAAGGGAGACAAGCTTGGGGCTGCAGTAGATGATATGGGACTTCCAGTAGAATGTGGGAATTATTTTATGGGGGAGCTGCTTTAGTCTGGCCTAACTCCTGTTAATCCAAACCAAATATTCCCTAAAAATCTGCGTGACTCAACTCCTCCTCCTCCAGCAGCCTCTTGAGCTGCAGCTGAATTTCCTTTGCAGTCAGAGCAATTCCAAGAGGAACTTTTTTTTTTTTTTTTTTTTTTTTTTAAATAGCTGCTGGAACAGCTGCATGGGAGGAAGGAGGATCAGGATGGCAACGCTGATGGAGGGGAACTGGTGCAGCCTGTGCCTTCAAAAACCCCAAAGTGGTGGGGCTGGAACTGCTCAAGCCTGGGTTAGGATATCTGGGATGAGGAGAAAGCTCAGCCTTATGCAAGGGAATCTCGCCAGAGGGATGCATGTGGGTTGTGTGCTCTTTTAAATCCTCAGCTGCGGCCGCAGTGTTCTGGGATCTTCCATTTTTCTGCTTTTCTGCTCTTCCCAGTTCAGATCTGAGAGGTTTGTGCACAAAGGGAGCACAAACTCCCTGAATTCACTTTGTCCCTCTGGGATCTTCACCCCAGCAGGGTAAAACTGGGAGAGGACACAGCTCTGTCCACCCTGAGCCTGCCTGGAGCTGTAACTTCCCACTCAAGCAAGGGGGGAAAAAAGCATCAGTGTTCCCAACAGGGATTTAGTGTGGAATTAGTTGTAGGAAGATCCCTTTTAAGCAGAGCTCTGAGTCACACTTGGATCCCTGGCCCTACATCTGCCAGAAATAGGGATAATCCTTGGAGCAGCAGCACCTGGGGCTCTCTGTGCTGACCCACCTGGGGAGTGGAGGTGGGAAAAGAAAGCTCTCCCCACCAAAAAAAAAATCAAAAAAATAAAAATTCCGCGTGATTTCCCAGCTGGAGTAAAGTTTGTTCCTATAGAAACTGGAGTTACGTAAGGAATGGCAGCTGCAGTGCAAAGGGAGCTCGTGCTCCAAAATGCAAAGTAGGTCTTGAAACCAAGCAAAAAGTCAGGAATAGCTCGGGGCTCCTTTAGGTTGATCCCTGGTAGTGATTGTTCCCTGTGTCCCAGGAAATCTGGGACAAAGTTGGAGCTTTGAGGAGGAGCTGTCTTGGAGCAGTGAGTACAAGGCTGGATTTACCTGGGCCTCAATAAATTGGTTTATCTGTATTTTTGGCAAGATGTGCCATTCCTTCCTGACCCTTTCCCAGGGAATTTCAAGGCATAGTCCATGTTTAGCTCTAGATATTGGAAAAAACCTCTCAATCCATCAAACATTGACCCAGGACTTTCCTCTGCTCAGAGCTCTTTCAAGGACTTGATGGCGTCTAAAACATCCCCAACTCGAATTAAATCGGAAAACCGAGCCTGAATATCTTGAACACCAAGTGACAAATTAAAAACATCCTAAAAAAGCAGCAAAATTCTATTTACGGCATCAAAAGTCAATTTAGTGATGGTAGAGCTTCCACCTTGCTGCTCTGTTTACAGGTGCAACCTATCACCTAAATTTTTTTTTGCATTTCACGGGAAATTCAGGCCTCCTTGGAATCTGGAATTTCTAGGATTGACTGATGCATGGTTTTGGTCAGAAATGATACCAGAGGAAGTCCATGGATTATGGAATTGACTGATTTTTCTTCTTTTTTTTAATGTATATTTATATTTTTAAGCCGTGTCACCATCAGCGTTGGTGACGTCACCCGCTTCTTTTTCATGGATCCTGATGCTTGAAATTGTCCCTGTTTTAATGACTGAAGGTTCAGCCATTGCTTTCTGCAGCAGCAGGAAAGCCCCACCCCGCTGTTGAGAGAAATTTTCATTTCCTCCAGCTGCACTTCAAAGAACACGATGGTAGCAGTGATAAAGCTGCGCTGAGAGCTCTTCGTCTTTACTCAAAAAACGCACAAAGCTTGGTCTTCGAGGCCACGGGGCCCTCAAATATTGGATTTTTTTTTTGTAAACTGGAAGATTTCAAGCCTTTTCTGGCAGAAATCAGAACCAGCGCCTTCGTTTTTCTTGCAAAATGTGGTCGAGGCCTGAAGTTACTTAGAAGGGGAAAAACAAAAAGGACAAAGAAATCCCCTATCGGCCTTTTTTTCTTTCAAAGGATGGTATAAAGGTGAATTTTTGGGTGATTAAACTGCTTGATCTGGTGTAGATCTTTATCAAACACCTTTTGTTTGTGCTAAAGTGAGGGTTTGGCTTTTGCATCCCCAAAAAGCTGCACAAATCCCTCAGCCTGGGTTTAAATCTGGGAGTGCAGCAGGGATTAATCCCAAATGTGAGCTGGATCCGTGATCCCTGCAGCAGGACCCATGCTCAGCTCAGTGATTAATAGTGTTAATAACGAAATAACGTAATTTAGAGGTCTTGAAGCTGATTTGAGTGGGTTTTTAGGGTTTCCTTTTGTTCCCCAAAGTCCTGGGCACTAAATCTGGGAGTGCAGCAGGGATTAATCCCAAATGTGAGCTGGATCCGTGGTCCCTGCAGCAGGACCCATGCTCAGCTCAGTGATTAATAGTGTTAATAACATTAATAACGTAATTTAGAGGTCTCAAAGCTGATTTAAGTGGGTTTTTTTTAAGAGTTTGCTCTGGTTCCCCAAAGTCCTGACAGTGCAGAACAGCTGTTTCCAGCAAAGAGCAGGGGAAGTTGTTTTGCAAGAGAGGCTTTGTCACAGGACGAACGGCACTAAATCCTTGAGCAATTTCATTCCAGAAAAGAGGAAACCACAATGCAAAGGAACCTCTCCTCGGATCCTGGGTTCTTCTGCAAAAAAAAATGAGGATTTTCAAGAATTTTTTTCCCCCTGGTGAAAAGCTGAGGGTGTGAATGTCCCCTGGCAGGGATTCTCCTGCTCCAGGGAGAATTCCCCACATCCCTTTCTCCTCAGGGGATGCTTGGATGGCTCTGTAGACAGAAATGAAGCAATTTTGGGATCCATGGATGAGGGTGCATTTCCCTGGAACAGCTGGCTGCTGATTTCCACTGGGAATATTTCATCAGGCTCTGATTTGTGACGCTCCCTCAATCCTGCCTATGGAAGCAGCTCCTTTTTTGGGGGGGTTTTTTTGGGGTTTTTTTTGGTTTTTTGTTTGTTTGTTTATTTGTTTGTTTTATTCCCTGCTCCTCCTTTTCCAAGGAGCTGTGGCTTTGCAGCCAGCTCCTGGTTTATTTTTAAACGCTTTCTGCGGAGTTATTAGTGCAAAAAAGTTGCCTCAGGAGCTTGGGCTGGAATTTGGTGCCTGAGTAAAGGGTGAGGAGCGAATCCCCTCGGGATTTCTCCATTAAAACCACTCCAGGGGTGTGAACTTGGAGCAAGTGGAGCTCATTTGGAGCAGGCTCCTCAGGCTGGACATTGAAAAGGGAATTAGGCCGGGGTTTTAAAGGGAATTAGGATCCTTTTCAGTCATTCAGATTGTTCAGCTGCCCTTGGAGCTGAGCAGGGCTTAGATGGGTTAGATGGCAGGAGCAGCTTGGTACGTGGAGTTTATTTTGACAGGCTGGGATGTAAAACAGGCTCTGGAATTGTCTCCTGGAGCAGGGGCTGGGCACCAGATCCCTGCTGGGGTGGTGCATCCTCCCTTGGGAATGCACTCAAGTGTTCAGGGAAGCTGGAAATGAGAATTCACTGAGCGAGGGATGCTTTGGAGCTCGTGGTCCTCCTGCAGCCCCTGCCAGGCTGGGAGCGCATCCCAAGGGGGTCTGAGCTGACCCAGATCTTGTGCCAGGGCTGAGTGGGCATCCAGGCTCTGAAAAATGTTGGGATTGATGCCTTGGGAAGGCTGAGTTGGAACAGGGACTGGACAGAGCTGGAGAATAAAGTAGAGATTTATTGAAAGGCCTTTAGGGTACACCTTGGGCAGGACAAGAGCCTGGGCAGGGACACACCCAAGGTGGGCACAAAATGGACACAAAATGGACAAACGGTCACGAGGTCTCACACGTTTATAAGTTTTGGTCCATTTGCACATTGGGGTTTCATTGTCCAATTCCAGCTCCAGGTTCTGCAGTCCCATCCCAGTTTTCTCCCTCCAGCCACCGCTGTTTGTGCTCTGGGGCTGAACACTTGTCCCAGTTGTCCTTGGTGTGCACAGGAACAGGATTTGTTTTGTGTGGCTGCTGTGTGCAGAGAGCTGAGTGACCCTGAGTGTGAGCTCAGAGCTGCACCTGGGCAGCACAGAACCTGGAACACAGCAAAGATAAAACTTAAACCATCAGGATTCTTACTCCACGTTGACGTTTCCTTCAATCCCGGAGAGGTTTGTGCAGGCCTGAGGTGAAGCCCAGGCCCATCGACTCCACCTGAGCAGAGCAGGGTTGGTATGAGGCGACTTTAATTTCCATGGATGTTAAAATGATCCATAAAGCTGAGACAAAAGTGCTGGCAGCACCAGGCAAGGCTGGCACTGGTGGGCACTGGAGCAAACTCGGAGTTTTCCATGTGGGAACGGTGTTGCCATTTCGGCCTGGTGGCTCCCAGGGCGCTCAGAATCGATTTTTAAAACATCAAACAGAGGATCCGTGCAAGAAACAGAATTTTTTTAGTGGTTTAAGGAGCTGAACGTTTCTGTTGGCCTTGTCCTCAGCCCTCTGGGAGATAAATCCATAATTCCCTGAGCCAGGAGGGCGAGGAGCTCCCTGTCCTCGATTTGTGGCGGCTATCAGGGTGTGCGCCCAATTTTTGTGAGGGCTGATAATTCTCCCAGGCAGCTCAGCACTGCTGATTCAAGCTGCCCTGTTGTTATTTATTGATACAAACCCGTTTTTCTCAGAAAACTCCATCCCAGGCGGTTTTTTTTCCCTTTTATCACCGGAGCTGCTGCAGGGTCTGAGCTGGGGTTGGGTTTTGGGGAAGTGAACAGCAGCAGCACGGGGTGAAAGTCGCATCTGGAGATGCCACATGGGGCTTTTTTCGAGTCAAGTCACCTTGAGAAGAGCTGTGAAACCCCGAGGAAATGCCTGCAAAAAGCCCTAAAAAGCAAAATCTGGGCCGCTGGGCACTTCCAGGGAGGTTTTTAAGTGGGAGATGTTTCAGCGCGAGCTGCTCCGAAGAGGGAAGTGGGAGGTTGTTTACATCTGCACCAAACCCTTCCCCCCCTCCCACAAACTCAGGGCTTTATGAGACGTTTTAAAAGACATTTTTAGAAGGCATTTGAAGGTTAAAATGTTGCTTTAGTTAAGCTGGAGGTCTGGGAAGGGGCTGCCGGAGGGTGTTGGGTCAGACCTGACCCCACCAGGGTTTGCTGCAGGCTCATTTGGAGCATTTTGGAAAATCCAGATTTCCTCCCTGCTCGGCTCTGGAGTCGCTCCTGTCACAGAGCAGAGCCCTGAGCTGCTGGGGTCACAATCTGTGCCCCAACCCCACATCCCCCAACTCCTCTATTCCCTGCAGCACCTTCTGGCTGTGCAAGGACACCCAAAATCCCAGCTGGATTCTCCCCAGGGAAGGGCTCACCCCTGGTTGTATAATGTGTTTATTGCCGGGAGGGCTTCCAAAAGCCCTAAAATATTTTAATTTCAACACAACCGGAAGCTGCTCCATAATGGCTCTCCCAGAACGTGGATTTAGGAGTTGCAGCACATTCCAGCTGGGAATTCCTGTGCCATCCCCAGACCCCTGAGGGGACGCTGGAGCAGCAGGAGGGTGTGACACTACCCCTGAGTCATGTTTTAGTGGGAGGTTTGTGGTGGCTTGAGCTGGTCCATGTGACAAACCCAGTGAGCTGATTACTCCAGGAGCTGCCCCGTTAATCCTTTTAGTCCTATCAAGGCTAAATTTATCTGGAGTTTAAACCTAACCTTGAATCTCACGATAATCCTCCCAGCAGTCTCACGTTAGAGCCCTGGGGGTGGAGCTGGGAGAGGATTCTGTGTAGAAATGGCAGGGAGGATCCTGGTGAGGGGTTTTGTTCCCAGTTTTTTTTTTTGGGGTGGGGGCTGTGTTGAGGTGGTGCTGAAGTTATGAGTTTTGCTTTGATAATAAAGGAGGTAATGAAGGGGCTGAAGGGTAGGCAGGGAAGTGGATTCCTCAGCTCCATTAAATCGATGCCATTCTGCTCCTGGAGAGGGGAAAAAAGCAGCAAATAATGGCAGGAAAGGCCAGAAAAACTTAATGAAGGCGTTTTTGAAGTGAGTTCCCTGGAAGAGGTGCTGGAGTTACCTGTTAGAGGTTGGATACCTGTGCTCTGGATTGCACCACATCCCTCAGGATGCTCCAGGCTTTGGGAATTAAACTGTTAACAGCATCTCGAATGCAGCACTGCTTTTTTGGGGCTTCGAAATTACACTTTCCCCCTCTTCCCCCTCCCACCTCCCTCTCATTAACTTGAGGCTCTGCTATTTTAGCTGTGGCAAGAAAAGCAGGATAACTCTTCACCATCCAGAATAATGCCTGGAAAAAAGGGCTGGTGGAGGCTGTGTGATCCCTACTTCTGTGTTTTCCCAGTTTTCCCATGCAACTGGGACACCAGTTTGTGCTTAGGGAGCCCTGAACTGGGAGCCAGGGGCTTTGGTTTTAAAAAATTCCTAAAATATTCAGCAGGATTTGAGGGCCTGGCCTGGCTGGGAGAGGGGTGGGAATCCCTGTGGATCTCTGTATCCCTTTGGGAATGTCCTGCTGGGATTCCTGGGTGCACTCAGTCGATCTGAGCTCGTTAATCTTTCCCTTGTGGGTGTTTATTTTTTATTTTATATATTTTTTTTTTAAAATCCCTGGCATGATCTCCCATCCACACCTTGGAGCTGTCCTGCCTGTCCGAGCCGCATGAAAACCGGGAATCTCCATCAGAGCTGTGGAAACTGTGAACTGATCGTTCCTTGGGCTGGGATTGGTTTTGGGGGCCAAATCCAGGGCTCGGTGCTGCTCTCCTGGCTCAGCTGGGAATCCCTGCCCAGCACGGAGGAGATTTGAAGATGCTGGGTGGGTTTTTGCTGTAGGGGAATCTTCTGGAGCTGATTTATCCAGGAAAGAAGGGAAAAAAGCAGGATCACAGAGCTCCGGGTGTTGGAGCGTTTTTGGGGTGGTTTAAATCCCTGTTTTCCTGCCTCTTCCTCTCGGAGCTGTTTGGTTTGTGTGGATGGAAGAGGGAGGCGATAAATTCCCAAGGATAAGGATTGGGAACACCCTGCTGACGTGGAATTCCAGCTTCCAGCCTGGATGAGAATCCAAAGACCTCAATCCCAGTTCACTCGGTGCAGTTTCCCAGTTGCTCCAGACCAAAAAAAATAAAAAAAAAGGGGGTTGGATTGGTGGGAAAACTCTTTGCTGTCTCTTCCCAGGGCCACGATGGGCGTCCTGGAATATCGGGGTGTTCATCTGCATCCGCTGTGCCGGGATCCACAGGAACCTGGGAGTTCACATATCCAGGGTCAAATCCGTCAACCTCGACCAGTGGACGCAGGAACAGATTCAGGTGAGGGCTGGGATAACACAGTTGGGGTTTTGGGGTTTTTTTTGGTTTTTTTTCTTAGTGCAGCTTCGTAAATTTGGAATTCAACCAAGCCAGGATAGCCCAAAAAATGTGGGAAGTGGAGGAGGAGGAAGAATTCCAGCTGGGATAGGTTGGGAGGGAAAAATTCCTTATTCCAGGCTCGACAAACAGCAGAGAGTGAAGCTGCAGGAGCTGCAAAGAGCTCTGTTAAATTCCCAATCCCTGCCTGGAGGTGCTTCCCACCTCTCCTTGAGCTTCCCAGGGGTTTCCAGAGGGATTTTGGGATATTTATCCTACCTTGGAGTAAATATTGCTTAGGGCTGGCAAATGGGATGGGATTGGAGCAGGATCCCCTGGGGGGTGGAGAGTGGCTTTCAGGAGGATCTCCCTTCCTTGATTCCTCTTCCCTGGCAGCCTGGGATGCTGTGGGAGAGTTTTAATATCCGGGAAAGGAAAACTTGATGGAATTTTTCTGGATTTCAGTGCGTGCAGGAGATGGGGAATGGCAAAGCCAATCGTCTCTACGAAGCCTACCTGCCTGAGAACTTCCGGAGGCCCCAGACAGACCAGCATCCTTTGCTTTTTGATTTTTCCCTGGGATAAAAAACCACGGAGCTTTTCCATCCTGCGGCTGTGTGGTTGAACCTTCCTGAGGGAGGAGGAGTTCGCTGGGGCAGAGAATGGGAATGAAGGAATTGCTGCTGAGCTCTGGGGTTGGAGAACTGGGAAGAGGCTGCTGCAGGTTTTGGAGCCCAGGAGGGTTTGGGTTTTCCAAAGTGCTGAGTATTCCAAAAGCTCCATGGAGACCTAACTGTGACCTTCCAGGACCTGAAGGAGCTGCAGGAGAGGTGGAGAGAGATGATTTACAAAGGACAGGGTAAAAGGGAGGGATAGGGGGGGTTTTGGGGAAGGAATTCCTCCCTCTGAGGGTGAGGAGGGGCTGGAATGGATTTCCCAGAAAAGCTGTGGCTGCCCCGTCCCTGGAAGTGTTCCCCAGGCTGGATGGAGCTTGGAGCAAGCTGGGATAGTGGAAGGTGTCCCTGCCCATGGGCTTTAAGGTCCCTTCCTGCCCAAACCAGGCTGGGATCCTCTGATGGGATTTTTAACGCTCCTGAAAACGCCAGCTGTGGCTCCCACCTTGCGGGAATGCTGAGTAAACAGGGATATAACGATGTGAACCAAAAAACCCACAACAGCGCCTGTCCACCGTCAGTTTTTGAGCTAATCTGGTACCTGAGGTGCTTTTTGGAGGTGCAGGATGCTGCTGTGACCGCTGTGATCTGTGCTGAACGTGCTGAGGGGATGCTTGGGGCAAACAAACAAACGAAACGGTGGAGAAAACACAGCAGCAGCCTAAATCCTGATTTAATTCCCTTTTTATAGTGCTGAAATAACCTGGAATAACCCACGGGCAAAAACCGAGTCGGGATCCAGCAGTAAATTATTTTAAGAAAGTTACTGCTGGAAATGCTCTTTAAACAATGATTTAATTTAGTTACAGCCTGTACCTTGTTCCTCCCTGTCAAATAAGGCTTCTATTCTGGAATCCTTTGTCCTTAACCAGCTGCTGTAGAGCTGTGGAGAGTTTTATCCGGGATAAATACGAGAAGAAGAAATACATGGACAGAAGCATCGACATCAACGCCTTCAGGGTGAGTCCGAAGGCCAAAATTTGTGATTAAAACACTTTAAATGTTCCCTGTGTCAGGGGAAATCCCTTCTCCAGGGCTCCTTGAGCTTCGTGGAGTGAATCCCTGCCCAGCACTGAGGAGATTTGAAGATGCTGAGTGGTTTTTTGCTGTAGGGCAATCTTCTGGAGCTGATTCCAGGTTATCCAGGAAAAAAAAAAAAAAAAAGGCAGGATCACAGACATGGCAGAGCTCAGGGGGTTGGAGTTTTTTTAGTGGTTTAAATTCCTTTTTTCTTTCCTCTTCTTCATCCAGCTGATTGGTTTGTGTGGCTGGATATCTCCATTGGAGGAGGTCTTGGAAGGGTTATTTTTCAAATTCCTTGCTCAGAGCAGGAAAAGTGCAAAAAAATTTACCTCAGATTCAGCTGTTTCGAAGGTTTTTGACATCTGAGGGGTTTTGGATCAGTAACACCACCAGGAGTGAGCTTTTTCTTGGTGTAACCAGGAACCTTTTCCCTCATGCCAGTGGGGTTTTTGTTTTGTATTTTTTTTCCCCCTCACAGAAAGAAAAGGACGACAAATGGAAAAGGAGCAACGAGTCGGAAAGGAAACTGGAGCCCATCATCTTTGAGAAGGTGAAAATGGTAAGATGAGGAAGAAAATCCCGGAGCAGTTGTGGAAACATCCCTGAGGCAGAGCCTGAGGCATTCCAGCCCGCTCTTGGGAGCGTTTTTTCTGGCCTCTGTCACACCCTGGGTGCTTTGAGTCACTGCTGGGAGCTTGTTTTGCTCTGCTCACCAGACACTGAGCAGATGTGCAGCCTGGAATCCAGCTATTCCCTGCTGATTTTTCCAGCTCCAGCAGCTGCTTTCTCCCTAGTTTAACGCCTGCTTGGATTGGACAACCTGTTGGGATGGTAAAAAAAAACAAAATTGGAAATATTCGCTGTGAAATACACGTTTTTGGAAGAGCAGAGAGAATTTTGCTTTTATTTTTTGACTTAAATCCGCTGGAAAGAAGGGATTTTTAAGGGTTAATCTCGTTTAAAACCTCTGACATTCTGGGGTGAACCCAAAAGCTGCCCAAGATTCGTGTTGTTTCTTTTCCCCCAGCCTCAAAAGAAAGACGAAACGCAGCAATCCAGGAAAAGTTCCCCCAAATCTGAGCCAGTCATGGACTTGCTGGGCCTGGGTAAGAGAAATTACTGTAGAAACTGTGGGAATTTGAGGAGTTTCAGTGCTAATTTTCCCTGTCAGGTGAACAGTTCCAGGAATCCTGCAGGAATATTCAGCTTGAACTTGGGAATCCCTGCCCAGCACTGAGGAGATTTGAAGATGCTGGGTGGGTTTTTGCTGTAGGGGAATTTTCTGGAGTGATTCCAGGTTATCCAGGGGAAAAAAAAATGGAAAAAAGCAGGATCACAGAGCTCTGAGGGTTGGGGTGGTTTAAATGCCTGTTTTCCTGCCCCTTCCTCTCGGAGCTGTTTGGTTTGTGTGGATGGAAGAGGGAGGTAAATCCCCAAGGATAAGGATTGGGAACACCCTGCTGATGTGGAATTCCAGGAGGTTTCCATGGGTTTTCCCTTCCTCCTGGAGCCTCTGGTGTTCCAGCAGCAGCTGGAGGTTTGTGGGACAAAAGGGACCAGGGGCACATCCCAAGTCCTGCTCCAGTCCCCTCCCAGCTCCAGCCTGGGGACACCCAGGATTTTACCCCAAATTTGGGGGATTTTGGGAGGGGTTTGGCTCAAATTTGGGAGTCCCAGTCCCAGATTTGGGTTTTTTTGGGGATGTTTTACCCCAAAACTTGTGGGTTTCGTGGTGATTTGTGGGGAGGACTTTGACCCCAAATTTGGAGAGTTTGGGGAGATTTTAACCCCAAAATGTGAGGGTTTGGGTGTTATCTGGGGGGGGTTTTACCCCAGATTTGAGGGCTTTGGGGTGGTTTGGGGCAGGATTCCAGCCCAGACTGGGGCTCTGCAGTGATTTTGGGGTCTCTGTCCCCGCAGACGCCCCGGTGACAACGCCCGTCACCAACGGCCGGCCCAGCAGCCTCGAGAAGGACCTGGACCTCTTCGCATCCGTGGGATCCAGCTCGGACTCCAGGAAGGTGAGCTGGGAATGTCAGTGCTTGGAAAAGCCCAGCTGGGTTTTCCAAGGAGAATTTGGGATGGAAGGGATGTTAAAAGCTGGGGACATCTTCCATTATCCCAGGGTTCTTCGACCTGGCCTTGAGCACTGCCAGGGATGGAGCATCTGTCGTAGGACACGAGAAAACACGAGAGATTTTAAATATTTCAGAAGGCAAAGAGCATAGAAAAGGTTTTATTGTCTAATTCTTACACCTTTTATAAGGTGCTCCCATACAGACCAAAAATGACTGGTGAACAGGAACGACACCTCTCTGATCCCAACCGGGGAAACAGCTAAACACCACCTGGAGAAGGATTGTTTTGGGAAAGGAGAGTTGTTTTGCCAAGGTTGTTTTGAGAAGAAGCTTTCCCGAGAAGTTTTCCCTTGGGAAACAGTTAGCAGTTACCAGCAGGCCAAATCTCTCAGGCCCAGAAATGCTAGGCCCACAAACATCCATCTGGGAATGCTGTTCCACCACTCAACCATCTGCCCTAAACCTTGCTTCAGCTAAATTTCCCTTTGTTAAACCCTAAAATCTCCCTCTCCCATCCCCACAGCGTGGATGTGGATGGATATTCCCCATTTTCCCCCCGGTGCTGGATTTTGCCCTGATCCCATCTCTGTGTCCCAGGTCGTTGGTTCCATGCCAACCTCCGGAAGCGCCGGCTCCGTTCCCGAAAACCTGAACCTCTTCCCAGAGCCCGGAGGCAAAGGGGAGGAAGTGGGGAAGAAGCAGCTCTCCAAAGACTCCATCCTGTCCCTGTACGGCTCCCAAACGTCCCAGGTGCCGGCACAAGGTAATCCCGGCGGGAGCTGGGACCTGGGGAGCGCCGGGGCTGGCTGGGGGGTCCAGGAGAAGTGGGAATGTGAGAATCCCACAGTGGGCTGGGTGGGATGGGAATGTAAAGCTCATCCCGTTCCAGCCACGAAGCTTCCACTGTCCCACGGTGCTCCAAGCCCTTTCCAAGCTGGCCTTGGGCACTTCCAAGGATGGGGCGGGCACAGCTTGTGTGGGAAATCCATCCCAGCCCCTCATTAGCCTCATGGGGAGGAATTCCTCCCAATATCCAACCCAACACTGCCCTCTGGCACTGGGAATCAGGGAGGAGGAATTCCTTCCCAATATCCAACCCAGCTCTTCCCTCTGGCATTGGGAATACGGGAATTCCTTCCCAATATCCAACCCAACGCTGCCCTCTGGCACTGGGAATCAGAGAGGAATTCCTCCCAATATCCAACAGGGAGGAGGAATTCCTTCCCAATATCCAACCCAACTCTTCCCTCTGGCATTGGGAATCGGGGAATTCCTCCCAATATCCTACCCACCCCTGCTCTCTGACACTGGAAATCAGGGAGGAGGAATTCCTTCCCAATATCCAACCCAACTCTTCCCTCTGGCATTGGGAATCGGGGAATTCCTCCCAATATCCTACCCACCCCTGCTCTCTGACACTGGAAATCAGGGAGGAGGAATTCCTTCCCAATATCCAGCCCCACCCTGCGCTCTGCCACTGGGAATCCATTCCTGCACATCCCTGCCCGAACTCCCTCTCCAGCTTCCTTGAGAACCGTGATCAGCACAAGCCACAGCTCAGCCTGGACATCCCAGCCGGGATTGCGAGCAGGAACTTTGACCTTCCATCCCCTGACCCCGCTCCCGTTCTTCCCCAGGAGCGATGTTCATGGCGCCGGCTCAGCTGGGCTATCCCGCCCCTCCCTACCCCGGCTTCCCGGGAGTTCCCCCTTCCAGCAGCATGCTGGGGGGCATGGTGGCCCCGTCCGTGGGGATGCTGGCCCAGCCCGGAGCCGCCGGCATGGTGGCGCCGGTGGCCATCCCAGCGGGATACGTGGGCAGCGTGCTGGGCGTTCCCAACGGGATGATGGGCGCCCAGCCGCCCGGCTACGTGGCCGCGGTGCCCCAGGCCGTGTACGGGGTCCAGCCGCCGCAGCAGCTGCCGTGGAACCTGGCCCAGGTGAGGGGGAAGGCTTTTTTCCAGGGTTTTTGTGGGATTTGGGGAGGGGGTGGTTGGTGCGGGGGTTGCTGAGGAGCGAGGGGGATGTGTTGGGTTTGGTGTGGGGTCAGCTAAACTGGGATTGGGAAGGGGTGCGGTGGGAGAGCCTGAGGATCCCGGGATTGGTCAGGTTGGGGGAGAATTCTGAGTCCGATCCCAACCTCCCAGCCCGGAGCAGTGAGACCGTGGACACCTCCAGGGGTGGGAACACCAAATTCCCCCAGGGAATTCCAAGGCCTGACTGCCCTTTCCATGGAGAAATTCCTGCTGCTATTTACAGACCTCTCCGGGCAATTCCAGGGCCTGCCTGCCCTTTCCATGTTGAAATTCCCACTGTGTCCACCCTGCCCTGAATCCTCCCATACCTGGGAACTCCAAATTCCCCCAGGGAATTCCAAGGCCTGATCACCCTTTCCATGGAGAAATTCCTGCTGCTATTTACAAACTTCCCTGGGCAATTCCAAGGCCTGCCCACCCTTTCCATGGAGAAATTCCTGCTGCTATTTGCAAACCTCCCTGGGCAATTCCAGGGCCTGATCACCCTTTCCATGGAGAAATTCCTGCTGCTATTTGCAAACCTCCCTGGGCAATTCCAGGGCCTGATCGCCCTTTCCATGGAGAAATTCCTGCTGCTATTTCCAAACCTCCCTGGGCAATTCCAGGGCCTGCCTGCCCTTTCCATGTTGGAATTCCCGCTGTGTCCAGCCTGTCCCGTGCTGGGGAGCCGCTCCCTGGGGCTCTGCAGTTTTTGGGAGGCGCGGGCAGAGTCCGGGCCCATGGCTGCCCTCTCTCCTGTGCCGTTTGCAGGTGACCCAGCAGATGGCCGGGATGAACTTCTACGGAGCCAACGGAATGATGGGCTATGGACAGTCCATGGGAGGAGGAGGAGGAGGAGGAGGAGGAGCCCAGGGCAGCAATCCCTCCCTCAGCTCCCCGCTGTGGAAATGAGCCCTCGCTCGCACCTGACCATTTCTGCCTTTGTTCCGTTCTCCAAACCCGCTCCACCAGACATTCAGGGGTTTGGGGGTTTTTTGGGGTTTTTTGTTTTGTTTTGTTTTGTTTTTTCCTTTCGGGTTTGGCGACCCAGCCCAACCTGAATATTTTTATTTTTATTTTTCCCCAATCCCTGAGCTCCATCTCTGCCTTTTCCACTGTCACAGCCACGGGGACGGCTCGGCGTCCTCAGCACAGTCAATGCACGCGGGGAGAGGATCCCTCCCCGCACAAAGAGCTCCTGGGTAGCACTTGATGCCCTGCTGGGCACCTGGGCACAGGTGGGACTGGGAATTCTGGACTGAACCCCTCCCAGAAAGCTGGGAATTTCTCACTTCAACTCCAGTGTTAGGTTGTTTTTTTGGTTTTTTTTTTTTTTGGGGTAGGGGGAAAAAAATAGGGTTGGGGGGCGGAACTTGGTTTGGTGCTGAGGAACTGGATTTAAGCTGAGCCCAGGGGCAAGCGAGCCTTGCTACCTCCTCCCTGGAGCAGAGCTCTCCCTGCTCCCGCCCTCCTTGGAACCAAAGTCCTTGGGAAAAGCCCCTCTCCCACCCGCCCCGAGCAAGCAGGAATCTCGCCCGGAGCGGGGGCAAAGCCGATGGAATGTGAAAAACTTGCACTGCGGAGGGAATTGTCTGGCTGGTGTTGGGATTTGATGGAATTTCACTTTTAACGATCTAACCAGAGTTAATTCTCCGGGGCCCAGAGCCCCGTGCAAGTTTTCTTACGCTTTTAAAAATGACTCTGACGTCCTAATTTATACTTTTTTCGTATTATTGTTTGGTTTTTTTTTTTTCTCTCTGTTTCGTTTTGTTCTTCTTGTCGTCGTTCCTGTGTAAAATCCCAGTTTTCCCCCCCTCCCCTTTTTCCTGGCTCGCTTGGGACATTTTAATCTTAGGCAGATTTCTTTTCTCATCTCCAGTAGAACCCAAAACTGCTTCAAAAGTCAGCAAGAAGTCGGACTTGTGGTCTGCCCTCTCCTGTGGATATGTAAATTCCCAAATAAAATATTGCAGTGGACTCCTCTGGTGCTGGTGGTTCACTCCAGGTGTGGGAATTGAGGGAATTTCATCCCCAAAAATAAAATCAGCCCAGATTCCCTCTGGTTTGGGCTCTGTCCCAAATGCCAGGGAGCTGAGGGAGCACAGCCAGGGCTGGAAGAATCCAAAGTTGACACTTTTATATACAAACCCCTCGGCTTTGGGATGGGGGGAAGGTGGAGCAGAATTCCTGCATTAAATTGTTTCATTCCAGCTTTCATTCCGTGATTTCATCGCAGCTTTAAGCCCGGGTTTAACAAAACCCGCTCGAGGCTCGTCCCAAAACGTGAAGGTACGGGGGAAAATCAGAGGATTGAGGAATTCCAGAATGGTTTGGGTCCCGTTCCACCCCCTGGCACTTTCCCAATCCCAGATTTCTCCAGCCTTGGACACTTCCAGGGATGGAGCAGCCACAGCTTTTCTGGGAATTCCATCCCCAAAATCCCAAAATCCCACCCAACCCTGCCCATTCCCCTTTTTCCCATCCCTGCACATTTTTCTTGGGAAGCTGGAGCTGGGATTTGGGAACCAGAGAGGTTTGGGGATGCTTGTTGGGATCTTTTATTCATCATGGGATTTCTTTCCTCAAGTCAAACCCACTTTTTCCAGGGGAAAGAGATTTTAGAGGTTTTCTCCCATTCCTCTCTTTCCCAAAGTATCCTAAAGAGCTGTGGAATGATTTTTTTTTTTTGGTGGGGGGGGAAAAAAACTCAAGCACATGAAAAAGTTTTCAAGCTGGCTTTAATCATCTCCACTTGCTGCCCCGATACTGTACATGCAAAGCCAATTCAAAGGTGAAATAATTCAGCTTTTCCTCCCTTTTTTTTGTTTTTTTGTTGTTGTTGTTGTCTTTGAGGAAGGAAAAAAATGTCAGGAATATTTTACAAAACAACGTGCGCCCTCAGAGCCGTCGGTCCCGCAGATAGAAACCACAAAAATACAAGAGTTTGACATTTAAGAAAGGACCACACACACATAGAAAAACGGGACAGGACACAGGTAGAAAATTCCATTTGCTCCTTGGTTTTTTGTGGTGTTTTTTTTTTTTGTTTTGTGGGTTTTTTTAAATATTCCCGCTTTTTCTGTAGCCGTCCCAAACCCATCCCCTTCTCTTGGATGTGGGACTGGGGCTCCAAGGATGCTCCAGTTCTGCCCCTTCCCGGTGATTTTTGGGGAGGGTGGAGTTGTGGAACGGGAGGAATCTGTCATTAAACCCAGTTTAGCACAAATTGAGCGAGGTGGAGTCGCTGCTCCCATCCCAGCTCCCAGAAATCCTAAAATATCCAGGGAAAGTCTTCTCCTGGCTCTCCTTTCCCCCCCTCAGCTGTCACCTTCTCATTTAGTGCTTAATTAACTCGGGGTTAATTAGGCTCTGACACTTCCCCACCTCTCCTGGTGATCCCTTTCCATGCAGATTTTGGGGGATTTGAGGCTGGAAAATGGGAGGGATTTTGGGGTCCTGGTGGGATTTTGCACTTTCAGCCCCATCCCTCCTTTCAGCCTCAGCTTCCGAGGGTTTGGAATTTCTGGCAGAGCTTTGGGAGCACCTCCTTGCCTTTAATCCCTCATCATTTCCACCCTTTTATTCCCTTCTGGTTTATTTTTAATGGACCCAAACCGATCTGGAATTCCACAATTCCCTTTTTATTCCCCCTCAAACTTTTTATGAGGGGAAGCTGGGTATCAAAATATTCCTTACTATGGATAAAATCCCTCCGTTTGGATGGAAAATCCAGAATTTTCAGATGGGATAAACATTCCCAAACTTCATTTTGCTATTCCTAAAAATCCATCAGGGCTTTTCCCCCACCACCTCCCCAATCCCTTTTTATTTTCCTGGTGCTGCTGCCAACCCGAATTCCAGGAGAAATTCCCGACTCTCCTCTCCCCAGAGCCGCTCTTTTAGGTGTAAACTTGAGGGATTAATGACAGATTCCGGAGTCCTGGATCATCCTGAACATTCCTGGGATGAATTCCGAGCTGGGGAGGAGGAGGAGGAGGATGGGATGGGGAAAGATTCTCTCCTTTCATGAAAGGATCGAAGCCCTTTAAGAAAACAAGGCCACCAACTTCAAAGTGCTCTGAACATTCAGGGGCTCCCTCGGGATCGGGGAATTCCTTCGGGATATTCCCTGCGGCGGGAGAAAATTCCTTTTGGAGCCGGAGGGAGCTGGGATCCTGTAGGGAATGGGATCAGCATTCCACACCCGTCCTCTCCCGAGGGTGGGACGCCTTCCCTGCCTGCTCCAGAGGCTCCTTGTCTTTCCAGGAGCTTTGGAGAGGGATTTGTGCCCTTCCAAGGGCTTTGGAAAAGGATTTGGGAAGGGATTTGTGTCCCTCCAAGGGTTTTGGAGAGGGATTTGTGCCCTTCCAAGATATTTGGAGAGGGATTTGTGCCCTTCCAAGGGCTTTGGAAAGGGCTTTGGAAAAGGATTTGTGCCCTTCCAAGGGCTTTGTGCCCCTCCAAAGGCTTTGGAAAGGAATTTGGGAAGGGATCTGTGCCCTTCCAAAGGCAGGAGCAGCCCTGGATTTTGGAATCGAGGCCCTCGCCCACCCCTGGGAAGGTTTTGGGGGTTCAGGGCAGCCCTGGAGGAGCTGCTGGACAGGGAGATGGGAAAGAGGCACAGGGATCCCTCTGGATCATCCCTCCAGCCCCGGGATTCCCTTGCCCTGGGCTCAAATCCCAAAGGGAGCAGGGTTGGGAGTTGCCCGCCCCAATCATGGATTGCTTTTTGTTCCACAGAGAAACAAACAAACAAACACACAAACGAAAACCCTGGATGTGGCCGAGTGCACAAGCTCTGGGTCCTAAAGGAATGGAAAAAGTGGGAAGAGGGAAGGATCCAAGGAAAAGGAAAGGATGAGGTATAGCAAGAACCGGAGCTCCAGCCGGGCACGGCAGCTCCCGACCCTGGGGGAGCACCGGGATCTCCTGGATTCTCCTGGATTCCTGGAGCCCATCCCGGTGTTCCTGAGGGATGCTCGGGGTGGGTCCCACAACGTGGAGGTTCCTCAGACACCCAGACCAACGCTTGGACGCTTTTCCAAGGCTTTTTAACCCCAAAATCTTCCTCAGGTGAGCGGGATTGTCCCACCCAGTCACGGAGTGACCCCCAAAAATTCCAGCCCCATTATTTGAGATGCCTTTTTTTTTTAAATCCTAAAAAGTCTTTCCTGCAGCTTCTCAGCTCCTGAAAGTGATTTTTTTCACGCCTTTAACCAACCAGCCAAGGATTGGGAAAGGGTTTCTCCACGAGAAACCTGTGCCTGGAAGTGACCCAGGATGGGGCTTGGAGCAGCCTCTGAGGGCTGGAATTCGGTGGATTTTGGGATCTTTCCCACCCAAACCAGGCTGGGATCCTGTGGAGCAGAGGGGAAACTTCCAGTCGGAACAGCTTTGCTGCAAAAACACCGGGAAGGGCCAGCAGAGCGGGATGCAAACCTTGCTGTTCCCGCAGGGAATTCTCCACATCCATCTGCATGAAATCCCAGGGAAAGCAGGGAGAGCTCTTCCCATCCATGAGGAAAAATCGGGTTGGATTCAGCCCGGCCACTGTTCCTCGATCTGCACAATTCCGTGATTTTTTCCAAAGCAGTCCCAAACATTCCAGAGGTTCCCACATCCAGGAGTTTCCCATCCGTCCGGAAAGAAGCATCTGAGTCAACTGGAAGAAAAGTTTTCCGCCTGGGAAAACATCCTTGGTGCAGTTTTTTTTTTTTTGAAAAACCCTCCCTGCCCTGCTGGGGTTTGTGAATCCAGGTGGGAATCATGGAATCCAGGCTGGATTTCCCAAGTTGTGGGAACGGAAGAGATTCCCTGTCAGCCAAGGGAATCCTGATCCCATTCCTGAGGAATTCCCGGTCTGTTTGGAACCAGGAGCTCCCAGCTCCTGGAGGAAAGGTTGGCAGAGCTGGGAAAGGTGGAGGGAATTTTTCCCCCCCAGTCTCCGGTGCTCTGTGGCAGTAGGTTCAGGGATTTGGTGCTGTATTCCTCTGGATTTCGGGAAAACTCCATCCAAACCTCCTCTCCCAATTTTGCAGCGTGCCCTGATGGTGGTGAAACAGGAGCTGGATTCTGACTGATCCCAATTCCTTGGAAATTTTCACTGGACTTTGGCAAACCTGACCCATTCCAGGCTGGTGGAAAACCAGGGATAACTCGGGCCCGGAATCTTGGAGTGTTTTCTGTGCTTTGTGTGAATTTTGTCAGCTTTTAGGGGATGTTTCAGCATCATTCCAAGGTTTTTCTTGTCAACTCCATCCTCGTGACTCCAGCTGGGGGTTTGGATTTCAGCTCTGGCAGTGTCGGGTGGGGGCTGGGTGTCAAACGGGCTGAAAAACTGATTTAATTCCACATTCATTCCTCTTTCCAGGAAAAAAAAAAAAAAACAACACCAAAATCTGTGCCAAATCCAGTGGTTTGGATTTCTTTCCTTGACAGAAAATAGAGGAAATCATCAAACTCGCAATCCCTTCCAGGGAATTTTGCAAATCCTATTGCACATCAAGAAATGCCCTTTGCGGGAAAACATTCCCCCAGAAAAACAACAACCAACCAACCTTGGAGTGCAGGAATTTTTCCTGGGATGGAGTTCATCCCCTCAGGAGCTGGCACGGGGCTCGGTTTGGGATTTCTGGGTGTCTTGGCTGTGTTTTTGTCATCGTTTGAGGAAGGAAAACGTCAGACACGAGGTGCTGGGGGTTGAGAAATGATGCTGCAACCCCGGTGTGGCACAATCCCGGCTCTTCCCCCAGTCCGGGTTTCCCACGGCAGTTTAAGGTGGGTCATTCCTGCTGGGAAGCGAGTGGGGGACTGGAAGGGAAGGAGGGAATGTTTTCCTGGATTTCGGTGTCGCTCCGTGGTGTTCCCACTCCTCCAGGAGCAGGAGGAACCCCTCCCACCGAGGGCTGCACTTCGTCCTTGTCACCCCCGACTCATCCTCGGTGATCCCTGCGCCAAAACCTTTGGCTTTCCCTCGTTCCCGGGTGGAATTTCACCGGGGTTTTTCCAGCAGAAACCCAGGGCTTCTCTCCCTGGCCCTCGGGGAGCGCGTGGTTCTGCTGCTCATCTCCTGCTCCAGGCACGGCACAGCCGTGGGATGTTCCTGGCAGGGAATGCGGGAATGCGGAGGGGGTGGGAAGCTGTGCCCACGCCAGGAGCAGAACGTCCCTGCTCCGCTCCCCGCTCTGCCCACGCTCCCGCTCCGCCTGGGACAATCCCGCCACGGCACATTTGGAGTTTTCCCATCAGAACCGAGTTGGTGAAGCCGGAGGGAAGAGTGGCAGCTCGGAGGAGGGAAAAGCTTTTCCTTTTGGGATGCTTTCCCTAATGGAGAGTTGAGAAGCTGGCACAGGCTCCGGCAGGTTGAGCCTCGTGGAATTCCGTTCGCCGTGATTCCGTCGGTCTCGCGGAATCGCCCCGTGCTCGGGAGGGAACGTCGAGTCCAAGGCGTTGTTTGTTCCTGTCTCAGCACTCAGGACACCGAGTTTGTTCCCCAAACCACCAGAGGTTCAGGATTCACATTCCCAGAGGTCTCCATCCAGGAATCGCAGCCCGCGCTCCAACCGGCAGAGGAGGATTTCATCCTTCTTCCTTCACGGGGCGGGGTTGGAAAGGATGAACATTTCGCCATCCCAGCTCAGCAGGATGCGGCCAATTCCCTTCTCGGTGGTTTGGGCTTGGCAAAGTCACAGCAGCGGCTCCGAGTCCCTGTCAGCGAAGTTGTGGCGGTGCCGGGCGAATCGGCCACAGTGCAGACGAGTCCTGCCGGCCACGGGTTTGGGATTGTGGAACCCTAAGTGTGAGTTCGCAGACCCCAAAGTTTGGGTTCACAGACCCGTGGGTCTGGTTTGTAGACTCCCAGGTCTGGGGATTTGTGCAGCCCAAGATTCGGGGCTGTGGAGCTTTGGAGTTTTAGAACTCCAGGTTTCAGTCTGTGGAACCCCAGGTTTGGGTTGGTGGAGCCCAAGGTTTGGATTTGTGAATCCTCAGGTTGGGAATTATGGTTCCTCAGATCTGGATTTGTGAACCCCCAAGTTTGGGGGCCCAGATTTGGGTAGGCAGAACCCCAGATTTGGAGTTACGGAACACCCAGTTTGGGCTTTTGGGCCCCCAGATTTGGGGCTGCAGACCTCAAGGCTTGGATTTGAGAACCCTCAAGTTTGGGTTTATAATTCCCTCGATTTGGGGTTGTTGACTCTCAGGTTTTTGCTCGGTGGAACCCCAGGTTTGGGGTTGTGAACCCTCAGGTTTGGGGTTGTGGGCCCTCAGGTTTGGGTTTATGATTCCCCAGATTTGGGGTTGAGGACTCCCAGGTTTGGTTTTATGGACCCGCAGGTTTGGGGTTGGGTTTGTGGAGGGAACAGCTTCATCCCAACAGTCTTTTCCTTCCGGTTTGGGTTTGTCCCGCTCTGGCTGAGCTGGTTCTTCATTCCCGGTGCCACCAGGAGAAGCCCAGGTGGGTTTGTTGTGCTCTGTGCGTCGTGGAATTCCGTGTTTTGCCAAGAAAGAATCCTATAAAAAACCCCAGCCGTGCCGTGGGGTGCTTTGTGGTGAAGACTGAAGGTCAGAGCCAGCCCCGTGAAATTCCCCATGAACCTCTTGTCCTCTTCCAGTCTCCTCATCTTCTGGCGTGTCGGGATTTTGTTCCTTCTCTCTTGGGAACTGATCCTTCAGGACAGTCATTGGATTTAGGAATATTTGATGAAGAAACCAAGAGTTTCTAGTGGTGTCTCCCCTGAGTAATTTCAGCAAATTTCAATAGGCACCTTCAAAAAAAGCTTCCGTAATTCCCGGGTTTGCTACAAGAACTGGATCCCTCGGAGGGAACCAAAATGCTGCTTGGAAAAACGAACGAAACGAACAAAAGAACCCCAAAAACGCTCATCCCGCTCAGGAACTCCCGCTCCTTTGTCTGTCCCCCGAATTCCAGAGCTGCTCTTGAGATGCTCCCCTGGAGAGAACCAGGGTTGGATCCCGCTCCTGCTTGGAATTCAGGTATCCAGGAGGGCATCCCAGATCTCCAAAAGGGTATCCCAACCCCAAAGAGCACGTCCCAGACCTCGAGGGAGCCCGGGAAGGGAATCCCAGAGACCAGGAAGGGAATCCCACACCTCGAGGAGAACGGCCCAGTCTGGAGGACGAGGAGGAGATCCCAGCTCCAAGGAGGGCATCTCCAGGAGGGGATCCAAGATCTTGGGAAGGTCATCCCAACCCCTGAGGAGGGAATCCCAGCCTTGGAGGACAGCATCCTACTCCAAGGAGGATATTCCAGACCCCAAGAAAGGTATCCCAACCCCTGAGGAGGGGAATCCCAACCTCGAGGAGAGCATTCCAGACCTCGGGGAGAGCATCCCAACCCTAAGCAGGGCTTCCCAGACCCTGAGGAGGGACAGCCAGACCCCAAGGAGGACATCCCAGCTCCGAGGAGAGCATTCCAGACCTCCAGCTGGGAAGGAGGGGGCTGGGAGGCAGCCGATCCGCCAGGATCCCGCTATTCCCGCTCCCTTGGGTTGCCTTTTCCCGCCTCCCACGAGGCGATCCCAGAGTTTGTCCTTTGGCTCCGGTTTTGGCCGGACAGGAGCGCGGTCAGCGCGGAGACACGAGGAGGAGCCCAGCGGACGCCGAGGGGAGGCGAGCGCCCTTTTCCCTGTCCCCTCTTGCTTTGGCAACGGTCACAGGCTACATGCTCCCGGGAAAACCGAAAAAAAAAAAAAAAAAAATATATATATATATATATATATCCGGGGAAAAAAGGGAAAAAAAAAAAGGCGGGGAAATGGCCACCAAAAGTGCTGGGAAAGCGACCAAAATGGGATGAGACTGGCAGATGTTCCCGGTCCATCCGGAGTTCTCTTGGATATTGCAGTGAGTGTGTTGTTAGCACGTGGCAAAGCTACATAAGAGAAGATGCTACATTCCTTGGGAAACAAAAATAGTGCTGAGTTGGGTTTGCTCTGAGTTCCGTGGGGTTTTCCCCCCTTTGGAAAAGCCACCTTTTCCTCGGAGGCAGGGAAAGGGGATGGGAGGAAAAAGGAACCTCGTCCTCAGCCAGACCCAGTGGGGTCGGGAGAGAGCCTGGGAGCTTCCAGGACGAGGTCTGGGAACAGTCTGGGATCGTTGGCAGTCGCAGCCCTCAGAGGGAATTTTCTCCTCTCCTTCCCAGCCCGCCCTCACTCCCTCTCCCTTCCCGGGGAGGGCGGATTTGTTTTGGGGGGGAGAAGGAGATTGAAAATGGAGAAAAAAAAGAAAAAAAGAAAGAAAAAAAAAAAAAAAAAAAGGGGGATATTTAGGATATTTACAGCTCTCCACGACCAGTTCTGCAAGGTCTCCTTGGATGCCTCCTTCCCAATCCCAGCCTCTACGGGCAGGAGGGGCTGGTGGAGCTCTCCAGGGAGGACTGGGAGAGGCGGCGGGTCAGGGGTCCGATGCTGGAGTCGGCCAGGGACGATGTTGGGAAGAGTTTGTACCAGCCCGAGACGGCGCTGGAGAGATCCAGCTCCTCCAGGATGATCTGGGCCATCCCCATGAAGCACTTGTGGTCCATGCGCCCGTAATCGCCCCAGACGATCACCTGCGGGCAGGGAGGGGCTGATGGAGCTGGGAATTCCGGGGAAATCCCGCCCCAGGTGGAAAAACCCTCCTCTGTGGTCGGGGCTGGGAAGGTCTGAGGGGTGCAGGAAGGGCTCTGGGGATCCCTGGCCTTGCTCCCCTGAGCCTGGGAGGGTGGGGAGGTCCTGGCACAGGGCATTCCAGATCCCAGAGGCCATTCCAGATCCCAAAGAGGGCATCCCAACCTCGAGGAGAGCATCCCAAACTTGAGGAAACCATCCCAGACCTCGATGAGAGCATCCCAACCCTGAGGAGAGCATCCCAACCCCAGGCAGGGCATTCCAGACCCCAAGGAGAACATCCCAGCCGCACGGTGGGCGTCCCAGCCCCGAGAAGCTGTGGCTGTCCCAGCCCTGGCAGCATCCAAGGAAAGGCTGGATGGGGCTCGGATGGGCTCGGGGAAGGTGCCCCTGCCCACCTGCAGGACTTTGCCCTGGGGACTCTCCTCGAAGAGCAGCGGCTGCTGGTACGAGGGGTCGCAGGTTTTCTTCACCACCTTGGTCTTCTTCTTGGCCAGGCAGACGCCGTTCTCCAGCAGGTAAACCTTCACGTAGGTGGCTGCCGTGGGAAACGGGGACAAACAGGGACGTGGAGCCGGATCCTGGCGTGACCCCGGCACGGCGCCCATCCCCGACCCCCCTCCCTCCACAGCCACCTACCAGGGATGCACTTGGAGCCCATCTTCGGGATGAGTCCCCTGGCCTGGATCACGTCCACCTCCAGCTGCCCGTTGCGGTCAGCCATGCCCACGTGGACATCGCCTGCAAGGGGGGGACACGGCCGTGCCTGCTGTCACCTCCCCTGGGGACAGCCACAGCGCCACGTCCTCGCCACCGCTGCGACTGGGCACCCCCGGCCGGAGCTGGATCCCTGATTTGTTGGGAATTAGGGGCTCGGGGCATGGGGAGGAGAGATCTGGGTGGGAGCCCCTCGTCCCTGTCACTGGGGTTTTATCCCTCCTGATGGGAATAAAGCTGGGATTGACCCAGGCTGGGCCTTGGCCGGGTGATTCCCCAGGAAAAGGAGAGGCTGGGACAGGAGGGGCCAGGAACTCTGAGGAGTCCAACCACCCCCTTTTCTCTTTTCCCTTTCCCTTCCCTCCTGCTGGGATCCACTCAGGACCAGCTCCCAGTGCCCCAGCAGGACCCGGGAGCCACCCTGGGCTGTGTTCCCAGCTGGGAATTCACACTTAGGGTGCAACTTTGGATCCCGGCTGGGGATTTTTAAGGGAAAAGCGGGACAAAAGGCGGGGCTTTGGTTCCAGGGCACTGGAAGAGGAAACCCTGAGAAAAGGCAGAGCTGTTGCTCCTCAGGGACACCCTGCACGCTCCCCTGCGTAGAGCACAGCATTCCCGAGCATTCCCGGACCGAGGTGCGCTGGAACAGAGCCTTGAGAAGAAACGCGCGGCCGCTTCCCCTGCCCTTCCCTCCCTCCGGAGCCTCCCCGGGCACGGCCCCGCTCACCCATCGGGGGGGTGGCCAGGGTCTGCCGCCCCACGAGCTGCCCCGGGCCCAGCCCGTCCAGGAAATCGCTGAACTGGCTCTCTGCTCCCAGCCGGGTGGTGGGGAAGATGAACCTGCAAAGGATTTTCATGGAGCATCCCCGTGCCCATTGCGGCTGGCGTTCTCGCTCCCGGTCTCGTTCCCAATCACGGCCCCGTTCCCAGTCCCGGCCCCATTCTCAATCCTGTCCCCATTCCCAATCCCGTCCCCATTCCCAATCCCAGCTCTGTTCCCAATCCCGGCCCCATTCCCAATCTCGTCCCCATTCCCAATCCCAGCTCCGTTCCCAATCCCAGCTCCGTTCCCAATCCCAGCTCTGTTCCCAATCCCAGCTCTGTTCCCAATCCCAGCTCTGTTCCCAATCCCAGCGCCGTTCCCAATCCCAGCCCCGTTCCCAATTCCAGCTCTGTTCCTAATCCCAGCTCCGTTCCCAATCCCAGCGCCGTTCCCAATCCCAGCCCCATTCCCAATCCCAGCTCTGTTCCTAATCCCAGCTCCGTTCCCAATCCCAGCTCCGTTCCCAATCCCAGCTCCGTTCCCAATCCCTGCGCCGTTCCCAATCCCAGCCCCGTTCCCAATCCCAGCTCCGTTCCCAATCCCAGCCCCGTTCCCAATCCCAGCCCCGTTCCCAATCCCAGCTCCGTTCCCAATCCCAGCCCCGTTCCCAATCCCAGCTCCGTTCCCAATCCCAGCTCCGTTCCCAATCCCAGCTCCGTTCCCAATCCCAGCCCCGTTCCCAATCCCAGCCGTTCCTTACGTGCCGTCGGAGCTGTTGCTGTTGGTGCTGCCGTCCGTGGATTCCCGGCTGCCCTGCCGGGTCACCCTGGTCCTCATCTCCACGGCGATGCCGGTCTCGGTGCTCCTGCGGATGGTGCTGCGCAGCTTTTTGGGGCCTCCCTCTGGAATCGGAGACGGGATCAGCTCCAGCTCCTGCCCCCAGCCCTTCCCTGCCTTCCTGTTTTCCTGATTTCCATCATTCCCAGGAGTCGTGCACCATTCCCGAAGTGAATTCCCACGGGATCCTCTCCCAGGAGAGGAGAGCCGTGGGCTGGCTCCGTGTCACCGCGTCCGTGTGCCTCAGGCTCGCTCTGTCCCGGTGTCACCGTGCCCTGGAGGGCTCAGCTGAGACCTGCCCCACTCACCCCACCGGGGCTGGCACCAGGCATTGGCCTCCAAAGTCCCCGCGCCAGGGGGGACAGGAGCCCACAGTGCCACCCACAGCTCCTGATGTCCCCTGCCTGTGTCCCTGTCCCCGTGCCGGAGGGGACAGCAACCCGCAGGTGTGGGCACAGCCCCATGGCTGCCCCATGTCCCCTTGTCCTCCCAAACCCCCATGTGCCCCTGTCCCCATGCTGGAGGGGACAGGAACCCGCAATGCCACAGCTGTGGGCACAGCCCTAGCGCTGCCCGATGTCCCCTTGTCCTCCCAAGCCCCTCCGTGTCCCTGTCCCCATGCTGGAGGTGACAACAACCCTCAGTGTCACAGCCCCAGAGCTGCCCGATGTCCCCTTGTCCCCCCAAACCCCCATGTGCCCCTGTCCCCGTGCCGGAGGGGACAGCAACTCCAGCAGTGCCCGCTGTCCCCTTGTCCTCCCAAACCCCTGTGTGCCCCTGTCCCCATATCAGTGGGGACAACCTACCATGCCACATCCCCAACCCTGCCTGATGTCCCTTCTCCAACCCCTCGGCTTCCAAAATCCCCAAAAATGCCAGAAGGGACAAAAACCCGCAGGTGTGGGCACAGCCCCAACGCTGCCCGATGTCCCCTTGTCCTCCCAAGCCCCTCTGTGTCACTGTCCCCATATCAGTGGGGACAACCTGCCATGCCACATCCCCAGCGCTGCCCGATGTCCCCAAGCCCCCCCGTGTCCCCGTCCCCGTGCCGGAGGGGACAGGAACCCGCAATGCCACAGGTGTGGGCACAGCCCCAAGGCCGCCCCACGGTCCCTTTCCTGTCCCCGGCGGTGGCAGATGGCAGCAGCAGCGGGAGGGTGGCACCGGCGGCCGCCCCTGGCACTGTCCCTGCTCTGTCACCATGGGGGAGCGGTGGCACCGCCAGCTTTGTCCCGCTCGCTCGGGGCTGTCCCCACGCAAGGGTTTGCCCGGGTCCTGGCAGCTCCCTGGAGCATCCCGGTCCTGCCATTCCATGGGGAGGGAAAAAAAAAAAAAAAAAAAGCCATTCCACGATTTTGGGATAAATTTGGGAGGGCTCCGGATTTAACTCTTGCTTTCCCAAATCACGGAATGGCAGCGAGGAGCGGGATAAAAAGCAATAACCAGGAGAAAAAGCTGCACTCGAAGGAGTTTGGTGCTCGAAGAGCTGCTTTTAAGAGTTTAAATATTTCCCAGAGCCAGAGCGCTGGAGAAGTCCGGGACTGGTGCAGGAGACACTGAATCGTGCAGAGCTCCTGCGACATCCTCGCCTGCAAATCTGGCACCTGGAGAAGCGCCGGGGAGGTAAAAATGCGATTTTTTTGGGGGGGTTGGGTTTTTTTTTTGTTTTTTGTGGCTTTTTTAGGTGTCATTTTTCACATGGATTTTTTTGGGGGGGGAGGGTGTCATTTTTTAGGTGTAGTTTTTTAGGTGTAGCTTTTTGGTGTAGTTTTTGGGGTGTCATTTTTTAGGTGTCTTTTTTTTAGGTGCCGTTTTTACATGTCATTTTTGGGTGTAGTTTTTTTTGGGGTGCCATTTTCAGGTGCCATTTTTGGGAATGTCAGTTTCGCTTTTCTGGGTGCCATTTTCAGGCACCTTTTTTTGGGCACCATTTCTGGGCGTAGTTTTTCTGGGTGCCATTTTTGGGCGTAGTTTTTTCTGAGTGCCACTTTTGGGTGCCATTTTTGGGCGTAGTTTTTTCTGAGTGCCACTTTTGGGTGCCATTTTTGGGTGCCACTTTTGGGCGTAGTTTTTTTTCTGGGCGCCATTTTTGGCCGCCCTTTTCTGGGGCGCCACATTCAGGTGTAGCTTTTTTCAGCTGCCCTTTTCAGGCGCCACGTTCGGGTGCCATTTTCACGGTGCCATTTTCAGGGTGTAGCTCGTTCGGGTGCCATTCTCACGGCGCCACTTTCAGGGTGTAGCTCGTTCGGGTGCCATTTCTCAGGCACCGTTTTTCGCTCGCCTCCATCACACCCACGGGCAACCCAAGCACGAGCGGCGGCCGCCCCGAACCCCGAGGAGGAGGAATCGTGACGGCCTCTCACCGGTCTGGTTGAGCTGCAGGGTGCTCCTGCTCCACTGGGACAGCCCCACGATCGCCACCATCTTGGCGCCCAGGCTGGAGCGTCGCTTCTTGCTGGCGGTGACGCTGACGGAGTCGGCGCTGCCGCGCGCGCTCTTCTCCAGGCTGTACATCTCGCCGCTGATGCTGGAGCTGCGCACCACATTCCTGGCGGATGAGGAGCTGGCATCCCCGTTGAACATGGTCAGCGCTCCCACCGGCTCTGCTGCTCCGGGATCAGCTGCGGGGACAAGTTGGGGACAAGTTGGGGACGCTGAGGGGTGGCGGCGGTGGTGGCGCAGTCCCACAGGGGTGGGTGGTGCCGGCAAAGCGTTGGCAAAGCCAGGAAATTCTGGGGGTGAGAGCCACCGAGGGCTGGAAATCGGGGAAAGGTTTTTTTCCCGCTGCCCAGGCTCCCCAGGGAATGGGAATATCCAGAGCTCCAGGAGCATTTGGACAGCGCTGCCAGGGATGCCCAGGGTGGGATTTTGGGGTGTCTGTGCAGAGCCAGGGCTTGGACTCAATGATCCGCGTGGATTCCTTTCATCTCAGTATATTCCAAGATTTTTCCCCACCCCTGGGAGCAGTGGGAAGGATTCGGGATCTCTGGGGTGAACATCCAGCCCTGCCTCAGCTCCCTGCGGGATCTGGACACTCCCAAGATCCAGGAGAGACCTGGATGAGCAGAAGGCTCTGAGTGTCCCAAGCACCCAGCCAGGGATGAGGGGTTCCTGGGCTACAGCCCCATCCAGCCCCGAGGACATCCAAAATCACACCCAGCCAAGTTCTCCCCGCACATTCCCTTCTCCGAACCGTGCCCAGCTCAGCCTGCTCCGGGTGATTCCAGCCCGGGATGGGAATCCCTGGAGCACCGGAGGTGGATGGATGCCAGATCTCCCACACGGCCCTGCCCTGCCGCCTTCCCTCGCCCATGAATATTTAAACTCCAGCGGGACGGAGCATCCATCTTCCAGGGAAAGGTGAATTATTAACTGCAGGCCAAGTGAAGCCACTTTGCGATAATGGATGGAGGCAGCGCCTGGAAAGATGTTTCCCTTTCAGGAGAGAGGATGGACAGGAGCGCGGGGAAGCTGCGGGGCGGGGAGTGGGGCTGGCTGGGGGCTCCACTGCTGCTCCACAGGGATGAGACCTGATGGGAATCATGGATGAGACCTGGCAGGAGCTGTGGGATCAGCTCCAGCACTGCTGAACTCATGGATTTATCAATTGCAGGGGTGAGTGGGTGATTAGTCATTAATGTCATTAATGAGCTCCCTCCTGGCTCTGCCCGGGCACTGACCCACGGCCTTCCCCACACTCCTCGTGCTCAGGGGGCTCAGCACGGAGCCCCGTCTCCGGAGGGATGGAGAACCCGGGATAAAGCCCTCAGTGTGGGATGTACCCCAGTCCAGAGGGATGGAACCCGTTGGGAAAAGCCATCGGTGTGGGATGGGCCCCAGCTCCAGAGGGATGGAGCCGTTGGCACCAGGTCAATCCCAGCTCCGGAGGGATGGAGCCATTGGCACCAGGTCAATCCCAGCTCCGGAGGGATGGAGCCGTTGGCACCACGTGCAATCCCAGCTCCAGAGGGATGGAGCCATTGGCACCAGGTCAATCCCAGCTCCGGAGGGATGGAGCCATTGGCACCAGGTGCAATCCCAGCTCTGGAGGGATGGAGCCATTGGCACCAGGTCAATCCCAGCTCCGGAGGGATGGAGCCATTGGCACCAGGTCAATCCCAGCTCTGGAGGGATGGAGCCATTGGCACCAGGTCAATCCCAGCTCTGGAGGGATGGAGCCATTGGCACCAGGTGCAATCCCAGCTCCGGAGGGATGGAGCCGTTGGCACCAGGTGCAATCCCAGCTCCGGAGGGATGGAACCCTTTGGGAAAAGCCACCGGTGTGGGATGGGTCCCAGCTCCAGAGGGATGGAGCCGTTGGCACCAGGTCAATCCCAGCTCCGGAGGGATGGAGCCATTGGCACCAGGTCAATCCCAGCTCCGGAGGGATGGAGCCGTTGGCACCAGGTCAATCCCAGCTCCGGAGCTGCCCCACCACAGCCACGTGCCGATGTCCAGCACCTCCTCGAGGAGGGCTCAGGGCTGATCCGCTGTCTTGGGGACCTTTGGGATGGAACTTCCCAACGCCTCCCGCCACTCTCAGGCTCCAAACCTGCTGCAATCTCTGAGTTTTCCCTCAGGATTCACCTGACACCGGGAATGGATGCGGAACATTTCTCCAGCCGCAGTGTCCCACCCCGTGCCTCAGTTTCCCTCAGTTGTTCAGGCAAACCTGGCTTAGGGTGTGCCTGAACAAACACAAATCCCTCTGTAGGAGGGCTCAGCCAGGCCCGGCCCAGGCCCCTCCACGTTCCAGGTGAGAAATCCCGGGAATAACCCACCCCTGGAGGGCCAGGGGAACACAAAAGGTTCCTGTTGCTGCTCCCCACTCGCCGCTCAGGCTGCCCAGAGAGCACCAGGCTCTGCTGGGAGCAAATTAGATCAGGAGAGCAGAGCGCTAATGGGATCATTTCCAATGCAACACGCACAGGGATAATCCGCAAAGGAAGCCGAGCTGCTCCTCAGCCCCAAGGGAGGATTTGCTTTCCCCTGCCCATGGTTTTACCCCTTATCTCTCTGCACAATCTGCTTCTGCCCGGAGCTGCCTGCGGGGTTCAGGGGGTGCCTGGTGCTGAGATGATCTGGGCTGGAGGCTGGGTTTGAGGGTTGGAGCCTGTGGCTGCCACAGCTGAGCCGGCCTTGGCACGGCCATGGCATCCTCTGGATCACCACAGCATCCTCAGGATCACCACAGCATCCTCAGGATGGCCACGGCATCCTCTGGATCACCACAGCACCTTCAGGATCACCACAGAATCCTCAGAATCACCACAGAATCCTCAGCACAGCCACGGCATCCTCAGAATCACCACAGCATCCTCAGGATCACCACAGCATCCTCAGTATCAGCACGGCATCCTCAGCACCAGCAGTGCCCTCAGCACAGCCACAGCTTCCGTGGTGCCACCACAGCACCCTTGGCATGGTCACGGCATCCTCAGCACCACCACAGCACCCCTGGTGCCACCACAGCATCCTCGATGTCACCCCAGCCCCCTCGATGTCACCAGAGCCCCCTCGATGTCACCACAGTACCCCTGATGTCACCACGGCCCCCTCGATGCCACTCCAGCCCCCTCAGCCCCAGCTGAAGCCCCAGCCCCGCTCCTGCCCCGGCTCCCTCTTCCCGGCAGCGCGGGGGGGGATCGGGGGATCAGGGAACCGCACCAGTTTTTCCCTTCAAACGCGCATTTCTCTTTCCCCCTCCATATATTTATTCCCTGCATCCCAAAGCACCGGGCTGCCCGGAGCGATCCAGCGTGACGCCGCATCCAAACCCCCTCCTGCCCTGCCACGGGCACGCGTTCCCGAGCTCCCGGGAGGAATGGGAAATGGGAAATGGGGAGCGAGGAATGGGGAATGGGGAATGGGGAGCGAGGAATGGGGAATGGGGAGCGCTTACCGCCGCCACGCTCCGTCCTTGCGGGGAACAACGACCACCGGCAGCTCCGCCAAGTTCCCCTGCGAGCCAAGCCCGGATCCCGAGGGATGCGCGGAGCCCCCGGACAGCGCCGGCAGCCGCGTCATGGCCGGAGCATCCTCCGATGGATGAGCCGCGAGCGGCAGGAAAAACGGGATCCCTGTTGCGTTCGGATGGCGGCGGCGCGGGGGCCGAGCGCTGCCCCTCCCCGCTCGTGGCACCCCCCCAAAAAAATAATTAAATTTTAAAAAAATAAAAAAAAAATAGAAGAGACGGAGGCGTCTTACCGGCCCTGCGCCGGGGAGGAGGAGGAGGCTCGGCTCAGCTTGCCAGCCCCATCCCGGCCGGATCCGGAGGGTGCCAGGGCGGGTGAATCTTTCCAGGGTTCTGGAGAGCCGGGGCTGTGCTGGCGCTGCTTCAGCATCTCCCTCAGCATCTCCATGGTTACACGGCTGACCCAGTTCTCCTCCCAGCCCCGAGCAGGAGGGTCCAGCGGGGTGGGATGTGCTGGCAGCGTCCCCGGGCCGGGATTCGGGGAGCTGATGAGCCCCCACTGCATCCCTACAGACAGATCCAGGTGCCATGGGCATGGGAGGGCCGGGAAAAGCGGGGCCCGAGGCAGGACGGGGGGGTCACAGGTGACCCCAGGAGCGGATGGATCCCGGTGACAGGACGGTGACAGGCGTGGGAAGGAACAACCCGGGGCTGGGAGGCCGAGCTGGCCCCAAATACGCCCCAGAAACGGGAATGAGGGGCAAAATATCGATGGGGGAAATGGATGCTCCGGGAAAAGCTCTGGAGAAGGAGGGAGCAGCCCTGCAGGTGCCCCCACACAGGTGGGAAAGGAGGAGGAGGAGGAGGAGGAAGGTGTGAAATGAGCACGGTGGGGGCGGCTGGGAATGCTGCCTTGCCAGGGAAGGAGGCAGAAGGATTTCTGGGAGCTGTTTGCTCCCTCAAAACCAGCAAGGCGTGTGTCTCCAGGGAAAAACGGGGCTGGAAACCCCCAGCAGTGGGGCAGGAGGTTCTTCTTGTCCCCTGTGCTGGGGCTGCCCCACTGAAAACTGGATGTGTGGAGCAGGTAGGTCCTGAAATCAGTTTTTTTTTGGGGAATGAAAAGGTGCCGGAGCTGCCACCTCAAGACCCTGCCAGCAGCAACACACCAGGACAAGCTGCAGCGTCCCAGCTCCCAGGCACGTGCTCCTCCAACAATCTGGGAATAAGGCAAGGCTTATTTCCCCTAGAAGTATTTCATTCTAATTAATTGCTTCAGCTTTGATAGGCAGCCGCTTGTATAATTTTAATTGCCCTGCAAGGGGTGTAATTGGGTGCACGTGAGCTGGGAATTTGGGAGGAACTGCAGGTCCTGGAATTCAGCTTCTCCTGGCTCAGGCAGGTGAGCAAAGCTCTTTCCTGGCTGGAATTTGCTGCAGGTGCAGCGTTATTGCTGCTGCACCGGCTTGAAAGGAAAGGATGGGTCCAAATGTGCTCCATTTCTTGGAAAAGTCAGGAAGTTTGGATGAGGCTGTGCTCAGGGATCCCACAGGAGCGGCTGCTGCCGCTGGAAAAAGGCCCAGCTGTTGGATGAGCGAGGTTTAGCGAGGCTGTGCCTGGGAGGAAGAAGAGGAGGAAGGCCCTGGAGAAAACCCCACAGGATGGCTCTGGTCGGGATGGTTTTCCAAAGGGCAGCTGCGGGGATGGGAGCCTGGGCTGTTTTCCACCAGGATGGGAAGCGCCGGTGGCCGTGGTGTGCGTGGAGAGCTCAGGCTCCGATGGGAGGGCGGTGACAGCGAGCAGGGACGTCCCCAAGGGCTCAGCTCTTCCAGACACCTGGGAATGGCTCCTGTGGGATGGCAGCAGCTGGGGCTGCTCCAGGTGCTCTCCATGCTTCCACCTGCTCCTGCAGGCGGGATCCAGGCCGGGATCCCCAATGGGATCCAGAGCAGGACCCACAGCCCAGCGTGGGCTCTCCAGGCAGCAGCAGCACAGGAGAAATGTCCCACGGGAATCTTCCCGAGTCCTGCTGTGTCCAAACACACCTCGGTCATGGCAATTCCCATCTCCACTCCCAAAGGAAGTGTCCATCTCCAGATGCCACAGCTCCAGAAGGATCCATCCCGGGATGGGGAACCGGTGGGACACAGCTTCCTCCTGCACCCACTTCGTGCCCATCTCCACTGGGAAGGCGTGGAATTCCCGGTCATCCACGTCCAAGCCCTTCCGGGTGGGGAAGGGGCTGCAGGACACCGGAGTCTGCGCCCTGCCCACGCCGTCCCCGTCCCCCGTGTCCCTGCGTGACGTCCGCGCCCGGTTAAATCAGATCTGTGCTGAATCCCAGCGTTTCCTTGGCAACATCAAGGAATCCGAGGAGCAAAAGCCACCGGGCAGGGCCAGGCTGGGGGACAGCCAGCGCCCGCCGAGCCCAACTGGCCACCAGAGCCACGGGGACACTGCGGCACGCACCGGCCACTCCCGATGGTTCAAGTCATCCTGGAGATAATCCAGGGCAGAGCAGGGATCATCTGCTCCGGGGGCACCTCGGTGCTGGCTGTGCCCGCCACGGGCAGCTGGGGACGGGGCAGGACCGCGCTGGGGACACACGGGAGCTGGCACCGGGCGGGCAGTGGGACACCGCAGCGGTGCGGCCCCAAAAACCGGGATGGCTCCATGGGGATGCAAGAAACCAACGCTGGGATGGGTTTGGAACGGGATCGCCCCACTCAGATCCCAACTGTCGTTCCGGTGGCACCGAGGGCTGGCACGGCCGGGCCGGGGCTGAGCTCCCTGGCACGGAGGGAACGTGGAGAGGAGCTTTTCCCGTTCCCGGCTGCCGCTGAATTCCGGCTGCTGGGCTCCGAGCTCTGCAATGCAGCTCGCACGGCTCGGCTGCTGTGTGTGAATCCCATCAATATTTCATGGAGCTGCTTCCTCCAGGGGAAGGGCTGCTCTCAGCTCCGGCTTTCTGCTGCTCCTACCAGCAGGGAACCGCTGATTTCCTTCCACCAGCACCCAGCAGATCGCCCTCGTCCTCCCCATTCCACACTGGCAAATATCCCTGTGCCTCCTGGATCCTGAAAAATCCCTCAGGTTCCAAAGTGCTCCCAGATTCCACCCTTGGCCGCTGGCACCTGCCCCAGTGCTCCTGGGGTCTCCAGGGACATCCAGCCCCAGGGTGGGTCACGGAACCCAAATCCACATCCAGCAGCGGGATGTGCCAACAGCCCGGCTGGATCCGACATTCCCTGCCCGGCCCCATCCATCCCGCAGCTCCCTGCTGCCTCCCGAGCCCAGCAGGAGCCGGGGGTGAGCAGCTTCGTTTGCAGAAAAAAGTTGCTTTTTTAACTGCTAAGGCTGCACAATTATTCCCGAGCTTCTTCGGGGATCAGCAGAAAACTTGGGAAGAGTTCTGGGAGCCGGAGCGATGCCAGGAAGGGGCAGAGCCTGCAGCAAACTCCTCTCGCTGTGGCACCGGGAGCTGGGGAGGCTCTCCCGGGGCGGCAGCGGCTCCTGCACCCCTGGAAGAGCGGGAGGATGGGATGGAGGGACACGGGATGATCCCAGCAAGGTGCTGCTCCCCGGAGCGCTCGTGAGAGGATAAGGCCAAAAGCTCTGGTGCTGCTTCACCAACCCAACCACTAAAATCTGCACATTTCTCCATTTCCAGGGTGCAAGTTCCATCTCCAGGAGCCTTTTTGTCCGTGGAAAGGATGAGGAGCCTGGAGAGGCTCCCGGCAGAGCACCCCAGGGTGGGTAAGGAGCTCCTGATCCCGGCAGGCAGCGGGAGGAGCGGGGATGTCAATCCCTTCCCAATAATTCCCAACTGAGGCTCTCTCCCTGCTCGCGGTGACAAAACATTCGAAGTGCCTCGACAGGGACGTCGAGAGCTGCCGCCACACAGCTCCGCTTTCAATCAGCAGGAAAATCAGGGATTGTCATCACTTTAAACCGCATTTCGTACCCGTGTGAGGCTCCCCAAAGGGCTGTGCTGCAGCGGGAGCCCACAGAGAGCTGAGCCCCAGGGATGGAAGCGGAACAGGGGGGATGGAACAGGGGGGATCCACCCCCGGATCTGGGGCCAAGCAGCCCGAGATGCCGCAATGTCACCCTCTGTCCCTGTCCCACAAAGGCTGGAACGGGGACAGAGCGAGAGGCTGGAGCGCTGGGAAGGTGGGAGGTGGCAGGAGCTCGGCCTCACGCAGGGATGTCGGAGATGGAACGGAGGGAGAGAGGTGTGAGCACAGCAGGAGCGGCCGTGGGGAGAAACGGGCACACGGAGAACTGGGGCTGGAGAGGAGAGATGAGGAGCAGCCGGGGGATCCGCCAGGGATGGTTTGGGAACGGCAGGGGATGAAAGCAGGGATGGTTTGGGAATGGTCAGGGGTTAAAAACAGGGATGGTTTGGGAGAAGTCAAAGCATCAGGCAGGGATGGTTTGGGAGCAGCCAGGAGATCAGGCAGGGATGGTTTGGAAAAGGCCAGGGGATGAAAACAGGGATGGTTTGGGAGCAGCCTGGGGATGCAGCCAGGGCTGCTTTGGGCAGGTGCTCCCTCGTCCTGTGGTGGAAGAACAGCCCCAGGCTCCCGTGCCTGGCAGCAAAGCCCATCCCCGTGCTCCCGGAGCATCCGCAGCCTCCCAGCTCCCAACCGAAACCAGCAGCGCAGCCCCGGGATGTTCCTGGGCACCCAGGGATGGGGTCCAGCCTCGGAAGCCCCTTTCCCGTGGGTCCCAGACCCCTGGGAGTGGGCACTGACCCCGGGGTTGGGCACAGAGCCCCTCACAGCCACCACCTCCCCAGGGCCACCCTGGAGCCCCACGCCAGCTCCCACACGGTGGCCCCGGGGACCGTTTTTGGGCACGGAGGGGACCCTGTGCCCAGCCAGGCCCGTGCCCGTTGGGGTGCCGGGGTGATGCCCACGCTGCCCTCGGGCTGTCCTCGCTTCTTGTCCCCGTGGTTGTGGCCCGAGGGAGCAGCCCAGGAGCTCCGTGCATTGCCTCACTCTTCCTCACCCCTCCCTCAACAATTTTCCCTCCAGAACCGAGCCCAGCGCCTGCCCCGAACCCCACGGCGGGCGGAGGAGGCTCCGGATCGAGGAACAGGCAAATCCACGCACAAAATCCCAGGCTGGAGACGCCGGGAAGCCCGGGACGAGCTGAGCCCGGTGCGATGCCCCGGGGCAAACCCTCCCCAGGACTCTCCCCGCTTTTCCCGCTCCCTTTCCCGGTTGTCCCGGCGCTGGCACCGGCGTGCACGGGACGGGGTTGACGTCAACGGGGCTTTCAGCGGGATGATGGATGGCACGGGAAGGAGCTCCCGGTGCCGAGCCGCCGGCCGGGAAGCGCTGCCCGCCCCGCACCGGGAAAGGCTGCGGGGAACCGGCCCGGGAGCCCTCGGGAACGGGCGGAGCGCGGCCGCCGCTTCCCGGTTTTCGGCGCAGCGATGATTTCGGGGGGTTCGCATCCCGGCTCAGAGCCCGCGGGATGATTTAGGGGCGCCGGGCGCGCCTCGCCGGCAGCCGTGGGGCACGGAGGGACCCCCGGCGTTGTCCCCAGGGTGGGGTCGAGACCCCTCCTCTCCCTCCATCCCTCCTCCCGGAGCTCCCGGAGCGCGCATCCCGCCGCTCCCCCGGTACCGCAGCCGCGCCGGGCATCCCCCAAATTCACCTTCCCCGCTCCCCCGCCGCCGGCCGGGGATGCTCCGGGGCAGGTGCGGCCCCGCCGGGCGCGGTGGCCGCGGGGCCCGGGGTTGTCGCCGCCGTCCCGGAGCGCCGCACCCGCGGGCACTCACCGCTGCCGCCGCCGCCGCCCGTGCCCGCTCCTCCCCCGGCCCCGGCGGGCTGCTGGGAGCGGCGGGCGGGGGAGCCCCCGGGCCCGGGCGGAGCGGAGAGGCACCGGCACCCCCCGAGGGACCGGCCCCGGGAGCTGCGCCAGGGGAGGCGGCGGCCGCAGCCCCCGAAAGGCAGCGGTCAGGTGGATCCTGAGGGGCGATGGAAGAGGCGGCCGGTCCCTAAGGAGCTTCCAAGTGGAGCCTGCAGCCTTCAGGTGGATCCTACACCCAGCAGCTGGAGCCCAAAAAACCTCCAGCTGGATCCTACAGCTTTCGGCTGGAGTCTGGACCCATTAACCAGAGCTTGGGAGCCACCAGATGGACCCCGAACCCAGAAACTGAACCCCAAGAGGCACCAGATGGACCCCGAACCCAGAAACTGAACCCCAAGAGGTACCAGATGGAGCCTGCACCCTTCCATCAGGCCCTAGAGCCATCAATTGAACCCCAAGAGCCTCCAGCTGCATCCTACACCCATCAGCTGAACCCCAAAAGCCTCAGGTTGAACCCTACACCCATCAGCTGCACCCTACACCCATTAACGGAACCCCAAGAGCCTCCAGCTGCACCCTACACCCATCACGGAGCCCCAAAAGCCTCAGGTTGAACCCTACAGCCATCGGTTGGACTTTGCACCCTTCAGATGGACCCCAAGAGCCTCCAGCCGGACCCTACACCAACCCTACACCCATCAAACAAACCCCAAAGCCCCCAGCCGGACCCCAAACCCCTCAGGACCCTCCAGCTGGACCCTCCAGCCACCCCTTGGACTCTGGAGCTGCCACCTGCCCCTCCTGGCACAGCTGGGCCCCAGGAGCAGCTGCCAACCCCTCCTGCTGTCACCCGGACCCCGAGAGTCCCCAGCCAGCCCCCCGGGATTTCGGGAGCTCCCGGGCTGAGCCGAGCGCCGCAGCCGATCCCGCTCGGCCTTTGGGGTTTGGGAACGCACAAACTTCCCGGCTCCGATCCCGCTGCAGCGCCCCGGGAGAGCGGGGACACCACGGGGACAGCCCCGGTGCCCTGGATCCTGGTGAAGGGAGAAGTTTGGGAGGAGAGGCGGCGATTCCAGCGCTGCCCTTGGACTCACCTTGGCTGCCGGGATCCAAACACCGATTTCCCTGTAAGCAGCGTCTCCCTGCTCCCGGTGAATTCCTCCGGCGCTCTCCCTGCGTTGCCTCTGCCGGCTGACATGGAGCCACGTGCCGGGAGGAAAGCCTCCTTCAGCGCCTTTAACTCTGTCCCTCCCTAAAATCCCGCAATTCCCTGCTCCCCATCGCACGGGCAGCACCTGGGGCTGCACGGAACCACCCGGCGTTCCCGCTCCCGGGATTAGGGCCCCGGGAGCGATTTGGGATCAGGGTGGGTCAGTGAGCGCAAGCATCCATCGGTGCAGGGAGGATGTGGGATGATTTCCCCCACCAACCGTGGAAGCTGCTGGAGTGGAGGGAAAAACTGGGATGCAGCAGGTCCCGGCAGGAAAGCTGGTTCAGGAGCAGGAATAGCTGAAAGAACTAAATATGGAAACTTGGATAACCAGCGCTGAAGGAGGGAGATGGTTTCCTAATGGGATTCAAAGCATATAAACAAACTCAGGGAGGAGGGAGGTTGTCCAGAGGGGCCTTGGTGAGGAAGAGTTTGGAAAACCAGCTGGAATTCTCCCAGCTATTCCATGCAATTTCCAGCTTTGTGGAGGAAGTGCCACTCCTGGGAACACATTGTTGGGGTGGGGGGGAAGAGATAATGAAAAACAACACTCCTAAAATATTCCTCCAGGATTTTTTTTTTTTTCCCAGCTGCTTTTTGATGATAGGAAGCTTCACGGCAGTGGAGTTCTCAGTTCTACTGGAAGGGTGTTTTTTTTTTTTTTTGCTTCCTTTGGTTTTTCTGGGATCACCAACCTCACGCCGGGAAGGTTTTGGTGCTGCAGCTTGCAGCTGGGGCTGCGCGGCACAGATTTCCTGGGAAATCGCTGGATGGACAAATCCCAAACTTCAGCCTTGTCCTGAGATCCCATCAGAGCTCTCCCAGCTCCGATGTCTGTTAATTCCTTAAGGAGCTTCGGCTTTGCCGGCTCCTCGGCACCTTCTCCTTTCCCTGTTGGGTTTTGCGCCGGCACCACGGGGGTGGCTTAACGCGATTATCCCGGTAAAAACTCCCTAAGAGGATTCCCGGGGCTGGGCTGCAGGGCGAGCGCAGGGATGATCCCGCTGGATGCGGGAGAGCCCGGCAGAGGTGTCCCCGTCAGGGTGACCCCGGGATCTGTGGCCCCCGTGGGTGCCACGTGCTGCCAATCCCTGGGAGAGGGCGGAAAAGTGCCCTGGAGGGTGGTGGGCACCGCTGGAGCTGGAGGGAATGGGGATGGAGACACGGGGAAAGGGTGGGAATGTCGGGGCTCTGGGGCTGCCTGGGGGATTTGGGGCATTCCCAGGAGGGTCCTGGAGCTGTTCTGGGGCGCCCTGGAGCTTCCTTGGGGAGTTTGGGGTTTTCTCAGGAGGGTCCTGGAAATGTTCTGGAGAGTCCTGGAGCTGTACTGGGGCACCTTGGAGCTTCCAGGGAGTTTGGGGTTTCTCAGGAGGGTCCTGGAAATGTTCTGGAGAGTCCTGGAGCTGTACTGGGGCACCTTGGAGCTTCCCAGGGAGTTTGGGGTTTCTCAGGAGGGTCCTGGAAATGTTCTGGAGAGTCCTGGAGCTGTTCTGAGGCACCCTTGGAGCTTCCCTGGGGATTTTGGGGCTTCCCAGGAGGATCCTGGAGCTGTTCTGAGGCACCCTTGGAGCTTCCCTGGGGATTTTAGGGGTTTCTCAGGAGGGTCCTCGGGCTGTCCAAGGGGATTTGGGGGCTTCCCAGGAGGGCCCTGGAAATGCTCTGGAGAGTCCTGGAGCAGTCCTGGGGCTTCCCTGAAGGTTTTGGGGGGTTCCCAGGAGGGTGCTGGGGATTCCCAGGAGTGTCCTGAAGCTTTCCAGAGGACTGAGGCTTCCCAGGAGGATCCTGGAGCTGCCCCAGGGAGGTGTTGGGGCTTCCCAGGAGGGTCTTGGAGCTGCCCTGGGGCATCTTGGAGCTTCCCAGAAGGGTCCTGGAGCTGTCCTGTGGCTTCCCAGTAGGGTGCTGGGGATTCCCAGGAGCTTTCTGGAACTCTCCAGAGGACTGAGACTTTCCAGGAGGATCCCTGGAGCTGCTCTGGGGCGCTCCTGGGGCTGTCCTGGGGGCTCTGAGGCTGCTCTGGAGGTCCTGGAGCTGCATTTAGGGAAGGAGAAGCTGCACGTGGAGAAGGGTCCTGGAAAGGGGCAGGATCGGGAATGACCCTGCCCTGGGAAGGTGCCAGTCCCTGCCCTGGCGGTGGGATGAGCCCTGGCCCCTCTGGAAGTGCCCGGTGGGATGGGCTGCTGGAGCTGGGTCAGCTCCTGCCCTGCTCCCTGCTGGAGGCCGTGTCCCACTTCTGGCAGCAGCAGGAGCCGTGTGGAGACGCTGGAAAACCTCCTGGGAATATTGGGAATGAGGCTGAGCACCTCAGCTCCCTGTGCTGATCCTAAAGTTTTGGAGTTTTTCCTGATTTCTGTCAGCTCTTCCTTAGGAAACGAGGGCTGGAAGAATGAGGGAGAGCAGGATTCCTTTGGGAATTTCCGTCTGGATCAGGAAAGGTAAAATTTCCCAGGACCCCCCAAACCCAGAGCTGACCCTGGATCATCCCTCAGGAATTTTGGTACTCTCAAGGAATCCTTTGGCAATGCCTTTAATTCCAAAGCAGAAAGTTTAAAAAAAAAAACAACAAATCAGTGTCCAGGCATGGATATATTCCTAAACACCTTTAAATATCCTTAAATATCCTTAAATATCCTAAAAATCATCCCAGCTAGGACAGGCACCAGGTGGGATGTGGCACAAAGGGCCGGGCCCCAAAATCTGGCCCCGAATGGATTCCTGCAGATCCGTAAAGCAGCGTGTCCACATCCAGAAAGAATTTCTGCCCAGGTTTTCCCATGCCTGTGGATTATTGCCCCAAAGCAACAGCTTGTTTGGGATAAATCCAGAGTCCTGCTGGAGGCGGGAATCCCGGGGGATGGCGGGGCCTGAGCTGGGAAGCGCCAGCCTGGTCCCTGCTGCTCGGAGCTGATTTTCCTCGGTGCCAAACGAATCCGTGGCTCCCGAATCCAGGTCTGGGGTGCAGTGGGAAGCGTGGGAGGGATGGGATGAGCAGGTGGAAGGTGCTGGGTGAGTCCAAACTCAGCAAAGCACCGCCAAATTCCGGCAAAAGCACTTTCTCCTTTTTTTTTTTAATATTTTTTTTTTTTTTTTTCTCCCTCTGTTTCTTGTTTTCCTTGGCTCCTCCATGTTCCGGGCAGGCTGACAGGGAGCTCTGTGGAGCTGCAATCCCTGTGGGAAAAGCCGAGCAGCTCCAGACAATGGATCCATTGCTGCTGGAAAAGGGAGCAGGTGGGGAGCAGCACAAAAGGAAAAAGGATCCGGTGGGAGGAGGAGGAGGAGGAGGAGGAGCAAGGGGGGGATTGTCCAGAAATCCCTGGAGAGGGGCTGGATCCAAGCTGGGTGCTCGGACAGCTGGGCCTGGCAGCAGCAGCAGCACTGGGTAATTGATGAATTAATAAACGAGGCCGTTTTCCAGGGAGTTGTGGGGATGGATCATCGGCCTCGGTGCTGAAACAGAAGGGAACGGCTCAGAAATTCGGGAATTCAAAAAATGAAACAAACAACCCCGAGCTGGAGCAGCCGTGAGGGTGAGGAATGGATTTCCCAAGGAAGCTGGGAAGTGCTCAATTCCAGGCTGGAGCAGCCTGGGAGAGCGGGAAGTGCCCCTGCCCATGGCAGGAGGAGGAATTGGATGATCCTGAATGTCCTTCCAAGCCAAACCACTCCATGATCCCGAACTTTTATTTCTCTTGGCTGCCTTGCGAGTGCCCTCAGTCGTGAGACTTCCAATAAAACTGCAGGAATTTCGCTGCAAGACGTTTTCCACTCCAATGCCAGCACGGAGCCTCCGGAGCAGCCGAGCTCCCGACCCACGGAGGACACAGAAATTTGTCCCATTTCCTCCGTTTCTTCCACAGAAACCGCAAATCCCAAATCCCCGTGCTTGCAGGGAACGGGATTTTGTCCTCTGGCAGGGCAGAACCCAGCCATCAATTTTGGGAAGGGTGAGTGGAAGTGCAGCAGCCCTGCGGGACCCTGGCTTTCCTTTCTCATCCCAAACAACATTTCAAGGGATTTATTTTTGTAACCTGAAGGATGATATTAAAAACTATATTTAAAAAAAAGAAACTTGGCCAGGCCGCAAACTGGGCCACCAGAAGGACAATGAGGAGGTGGAAAAAAAAAAAAAAGATGGAGTCACTCCTAAGGAAAAAGGGAATTTTTATTTTTTTTTTTTTTCCATGGGAAAAATCCTGAGGCAGCGTGAGTCACTCCTCAGTGTGTCCTGCAGCCAGGAAAGCTGGGAATTGGGAGAGCTGGCGGGAGCAGGGCACAGACTTTGGCTTGAAGCAGCTCCAGGATGGATGGCAGGAGAAAATCTTCCTGTGCCGAGGGAGCAGCTCAGCCAGGATCCACTGGGATGTCCCTGGATGATCCCCGGGATTGCACTGCCAGGGATGTCCCGGAGGAGTGGAGCTGCTGTTGAATGGACGCGCGGAAAGGCAAAAAAACCCCTCAAAAATCTGTTGGAAATGCAAAAAATTCCAAACGACCGCTCTCTTAATTAAACTACTACTGCTACATTAATAATTAATCCATTAAAGCAGAATTCCAGAGATTCCTGAGACTCCTGCCATGGATGATAACACACATCCATCCGGGGTGGAATCAGTTCCTTGGGTTCCTCCATGGAATTATGAGGATCCACAGGATGGAACCGTCACATGGGGAAGGGATCCCGGAGGAATCAGGTGGGATCCTGGAGGATCTCTGCAGGAAAGGAGGTGACAATTCCCAGGTGAGGGGCTGGGAACGCAGCAGCTCCAGGGTGCAGGCTCCAGCCCCCTGTGGCTTCAAGGAAAAGCTTAGGAGGAGTAAAAATCCATCTCCCATGGAAATACAAATCCCCTCACTAATTTTCCTCGTTATTCCCATTGGATGTTGTTCCAGAACTGATGGATTTGAGGGGAATGTCAAGGCAGCCTTTGCTTCCCCTCCCTTTGGGGCTGCTTTTGTGTTTTGTTTTGTTTTTTTCTGATTATCAGCTGCCTCCTGTCTCCACTCGGAGCAAACAAGGATCTTAATTCCTTTATCTATTTAAGTCGATTTCAGGAATATTTTTCTCCCACAGTGTGAACAGTCAGAACCCTGTGGTCTCCCAGATATGTAAAATAGTCCTTTTTCTTCTTTTGTGGGCAGATATAGTTGAACTGCATAATGGGACTGTGGGAGTGAGTCAACTTAGGAGCATTGGATGTATTTAAATACAATTTCAAACGAACTCCTATGAAAAAAAAAAGAAAAATCCCAGAAAATGCCAAACCCTGGTGCGGAGAAAAGTTCATTGCAACTCATCTTACCCTTAGCTTTTTTATCCAACCGACTTACTTACCACGCAATTTATTACACGGACACTTGACAGAGAAGCAAACAAGTTTGGAAAACATCGCAGCATTCCTACTTTTTTTTTTTTTTTTTTTTTTTTTAATAAAGCAGGAAAAACACTGGAAGGCTCCACACGCGAGGCCTAAAGATGGACACGCAGGGGTTTAGGACAGGGCAGATCTATGCCAGAGCCAAAGTTTGGCCGCCTCTCAAGGCACGGCCGCCCCGGAGATCCCTCCCGCTTTGTTCGGTTTGTTCGGTTTGTCCCGCTTTGTTCGGTTTGTCCCTGTTTGTCCCGGTTTGTCCCGGTTTCTCCGGCTCCCTCACGGCGCCTCCGCCCGCTCCCGCCCGGCAAATCTCGCGAGATCCCCGCCGGGTCACGCGCCCGCACGCACCGCCCGGGGAGGGGAAGCGGGAGGAGGAAAGCGGGGGGGGGGGGGGGAACAAAAAAGGGCGGAGCCTCCGCCCCACCGCCTCACGGCCCCGCCGCCATCTTGTTTCTCGGCCGCTCGGCGCTCAGTCCGCTCCGGCCGCCCCCCTTTCCCCCCCCCCCTCCCCTCCGCGCCTCCCGCCGGCCGCGCCGGAGGCAGCGCGGGCAGCGGGCGGAGCAGGCGGAGGTCGCGGCGCCGGCCGCCCCGGTGAGTGCGCGGGGAGCGCGGCGGGGGGGAGGCGGCGGCGGCGGCGGCCCGTGAGGGGGCGCGGGGCGGGGGCGGCCCGAGGGGTCGTTGCGGCCCCCCCCGCTTCCCGAACGGCCGCGCTGCGATTGGCTGGGCGGCGGCGCGCGCGCTGATTGGCCCGCGTGGGGGAGGCGGGGCGCGAAGAGGTGGGCGCTGATTGGCTGGCGGGGTGCGGACCGGAGAGAGGACAGCGAGCGGACCGTTGTCCCGCGCGGGCGCGGGGTGGGGCTGACACAACCCGGGACCCCCGGCCCGAGAGCCGGGATTCGGGGCTGACACAACCCGGGACCCCCGGCCCGAGAGCCGGGATTCGGGGCCAGCGGAACCCGGGAGACCCCCGGCCCGAGAGCCGGGATTCGGGGCTGACACAACCCGGGACCCCCGGCCCGAGAGCCGGGATTCGGGGCCAGCGGAACCCGGGAGACCCCCGGCCCGAGAGCCGGGATTCGGGGCCGGCGGAACCCGGGAGAGCCAGGATTCGGGGCTGGCGGAGCCCGGGGAACGCGGTGCCTCACGGCCGGCGGGCAGCACAGCGCGGAGGCCTCCCGGTGTTTTCCCGGGTGGGATCTGCGAGGCCGCAGGGGATGCGCTGTGGTGCCTCATCCCTGGAAGGGTCCAGAGCCAAGGTGGATAAAGCCTTGAGTAGCGTGGTGTAGTGGAAGGTGTCTCTGCCCGTGGCAGGGGTGCAATGGGATGAGCTTTAAGGTCTCTTTCACCCAAACCGTTCCTGGTTGTCTGATTCCAAGGCGGGTTGCGATCCTGACCTATCTGAGAAAGGAGTGGGAGGGGGGAGAGGGAAGCTCGGATGTTTAGGTTTGGATTTAATTTTAGGAAGAAATTCTTGGCTGTGAGTGGTGAGGGGCTGGAATGGATTTCCCAGGGCAGCTGTGGCTGCCCCTGGATCCCCAGAAGTGTCCAGGGCTGGGCTGGATGTGACTTGGAGCAATCTGGGATTTTCCCTGCCCATGGCGGGGGGTGGCACTCGGTGATCCTTTTTTGAGATCCCTTCCAAGCCTTAACGTTTTGCCATGCCATGGTTCCACGATTCTGTTTTACCAGTCTTGGGGATTTTTGTCATCCAAGCCTTGAGAATCTCGCTTCTTCAGGCTCTGTACAGCATTTCACAGGAAGAGGAGCAGGACTGTGACAAGGCACTCAGGGGTTTCTGGTATTGTTTTGGGTGTTTAATTCATGCTCAAAAAGCAGCAAGAGCTGTGAGAACACCTTTGTCTCTCTAAATCCTGCTTTTTCCCGAGCCAAGGGAATAAAAGGAATGTCCCCAGGTAGCTGGTAAATCCCAGGGCACTGCCATCAGTGTGGGTGCAGCCTGGATAACCAGGAATTCTTTTGGGCAAGGTGGGATTTCTTCAGTGTTTCTCGTGCAGGTGTTTGAGGGGTGTCAGGGCAGCTTTGGGGTGGCTGAGCTGTTTCCCAGGGCCAGCTCCAGACCCCGGAGCTCTGGCAGATTCCAGGTTGCTCACAGAAGAAGGAACACTACCCTGGCTGCTTCTGGAATGTGACTCTTGGGAGCAGTTCTGAGCTGCTTCTCTTGGTTAGTGGAGTATTTTCCATGGATCTGGGAATAAATCTTCCCTGCCTCCTCTGCTGTCTAAGCAAGGACCAGTCAAAGCCCGTGAGCTCGTTACCTTTTCCTCCAGCCCTACAAACCAAACCATTAAAACTTCCTCAGCAACATCCCGGGCCTTTCCTTGGGTTTTTCCTTAAAGGAGGTTCTGGTTTGGGACCGGGCTGTTTGTCCTGGTGCTGTGACAGCCTCAGCTCACCTGGGCACCGTGGTGACAACAATGTCACACCTGGCTCTGGCATAACCAGGGACAGGATCCCAGGGAATGGCTGGAGCTGTTCCAGGGGGGATTTAGGTTGGATTTAGGGAAAGGTTTTGGTGCTGGGGCAGTGATCAGGCTCCCTAAGGAATGGGAACATTCCCAAGGCTGCCAGAGCTCCAGGAATGTTTGGACAACACTCCCAGTGTGGGATTGTTCAGGGGTTGGACTGCACGATCCTTGAGGATCCTTCCAGCTCAGGATATTCCACGGCTCTGGGATCCAGCAGAATCCCTGACTGCTCATTCCAGGCAGGAATAGGTGTGATCCCAACAGTGCCTGTGCTCAGCTGGTGACCTTGAGCCAGGCGTTTTTCCTGCCTTGCTGGTCTGTCCCTCGCTCGTTTGTGCTCGATCAAGATAATTCCTGTTTGTCCAAGCGCGTTTTCGGGCAGCGGTGGGTTCCTAGAAGTGCCTCAGAGAGGCAGGTGACAGCTACAGGGTTCAGAACATTCCTTTCTCCCGATGTTTTCCCAGTAACTCTGTAGTTCATGGAATCATGGAATGGTTTGAGTTGGGAGGGAGCTGAAATCCCATCCAGTCCCACACAATTCCATGGGCACAGACACCTCCCACTGTCCCAGCTTGCTCCAAGCTGGCCTTGGACACTTCCAGGGATCCAGGGGCAGCCACAGCAAATCTGGGAATTCCATTCCAGTCCCTCCCCACCCTCAAGGAATGAATTCCTTCCCAAAATCCCATCCATGCCCTCTGTGATTTCAGAGCAAGAACAGCTGCAGTGATTGAAATAAACCCTTCAGGGCTTCCCAGATTAATTCGGTTGGGTTTTTTTCCCCACAAATAAACCCTTTACTGTAGAACTTCCCAAAATTAATTTGGGGGTTTTATCACCCCACAAATAAACCCGCTACTGTAGATCTTCCCCAAATTAACCAGTTTTTACTGTCACAAGGAATTATTAAACACTCTGTGAGCCTCAGCTGTTCCTGCGGATCATCCCCCCGGCTCTTCCCGTCATTCCCAAGCACAGCAGAGCAGCTTTAGGGTCCCTTGGAATGTGTTTGGCCAGTCAGAACCCCTCGGAATTCCAGCCAGGCATTCCTCTGTTCTGCAGGAAAGGTGCTGGGTTTGTTTTTCATACCACCCAAAGTACCTCACATAATTCCAATAGTCAGAATTCCACAGCTTCCAGGCCCTGTTTTTTTATCTGAGGAATGCCACAGAAAGAGAACGGAGTGTAATTTTTTTTTTTTTTTTTTTTTTTTTTAAGGCCATGTTTTAACCAATTCTATTCCCCCAAATTATCAGGAAGATTATTTTTAAATTAATCTCTCCTCATTACCGGGTTCAAAGTGATTTAATCTGCAGGGCTGCTCGAAGCTTGGCTGTGCTTTCCAATTATTTTTTCCCCCTGGATAATCCCATCAGCAGGAAATTATAGTTTGGAATTACAACTCAAAATCCATTGGGGTGTTGTTGATAAAACTGGGATTTGCGCATCCAGAGGTTAAAATATCACAACTTTTTTATTGTGGGCCATTCCCGTTTTCCCAAATTCCCATCCAAGGGCTCCCGAAGTGCTGCTGGAGGGGGCAGAGTGAGACTGTGTGTGGTTAAAACCGACGGGAAATTATTGGTTTTGGGAGGAGAACGCTCCACCTGTGCTTCCTGCCGGGAATTTTGCTGGGATTCATCCTGCCCAGGGCTCGGGGGCTGTGCCAGTGGAGTTGGAAAAGCCGCCTCGTTTTTTTTCTTCCCTCATCCTCTGGAATGTTTGTGGGGCGGTGCAGCCTCGTGGGAGGACTGTGGGATCCCGATCCCTGTTCCCGGTGGCTCCCAGGGATAAGGGTGGGGAGGGAATGTTCCCATTCCCACCGGGAAGCACCAACCTGGGGCTGCGGCCATAAGGGATCCAGTCCTGGGATACTCGGGAGCAGCTGGAGAGCGTCCAGAGAGATTTGGGGTTTGGAGCCTCTCCTGGTGAGGAGAAAGAGCAGAGCTGAGTTGGCTGTGGCCCTGCTGGAATTCATTATTCCTGGGAAGCAGCAGATTTGTCCAAGCTGGAGCTCTCAGGGATCCTTAGGAGGAAAAACTGGGAGGTGGATCTGGAGAAGGGAAGGCTGGGAGAGGATCCATCGATCCATAAAATGTCCCCAAGGGGTGTCAGAGGGCGGTGCCAGGCTCTGTTCAGGGACAGGACGAGGAGCAGGGGCCGTAAATGAACCCACAGCGAGTTCCACCTCACCCTGAGGAAGAGCTTCATTCCAGGAAACCCTGGAGCAGCTGGAGTCTCCCTCTCTGGGACATCCCAACCCCACCTGGAGCTGCCCCTGTGTCACCCTGCCTTGGCAGGGGGTTGGACCGGGTGATCTCCAAAGATCCCAAAATTTCTGGAATTCCGGGATCCGAGCGCGCGCGCTCCCGCCGCGCCTCGCGCACGTGCGGCCCCCGCGCCCCGCCGGGAAGGCGTGGCGGGAACCGCTGTGATTGACAGGCGCGCGGGCCAATCAGCGGCCCGCCCCCGCCGGCCTGCTCGGGCGTTTGAATAGGAGGCGAGGCGGCCAATCGGGGCGGGGCTGAGGGGCGGGGCTTGCCTGACCCCTGCGGCCGCCGCTCAAGGTAACTTTAAAGCAGGAAGCGGCCGGCGAGGCTGCGCCGCGGCGCCAGCCAATGGGAGCGCGGGGCCGCGGGGCGCGCGGCCAATGGGAGAGCGCGGCCGCGGGGCGCGCGGCCAATGGGCGCGGGCGGGGGGCGGGCCGGGCGCGCGCAGCGGGGCGCGCGGGGCCGCCGCCGTTAAAGGGGCCGCGGGCACGGCCCGGCCCGGGGGGGGGCCCCGGCGGCTCCCGGGGTCACTCAAAGACAAAGCCATGGCGGGGGAAAACCCCCGGCCGCGGGCACGGCCGGCGGTGAGTCCGGGGCGCTGCCGCTGCGGTGGGCCGCGGGGGAGGGCGGCCCGTGCGCCGGGGACAGGCCGCGGCGGCGGGGGATGCTCGCGCGTCCCGCTGAGGGAGGGGGAGGGCGCGGCGGGAGGTGCCCGCTGCGGGGTTCGGGGTTAAACCCCCGGTGCTCCCCGCCGAGCCGCCCCCAGCGCCGGTAACACCGTGAGGGCAGCGATTGGGGGGGGGGGGGGAACAAAGCAGCGGTGCCCCCACCCCGAGGTGCCCCGAGCGCGGCGGGGGCTCCCCCGGTGCCCTTGGCCCGGCCGCCAAGGCCCCGCGGGGCCGGGGGTTGCGACAGCGGAGCCGCGACACCCCCGAACCCCCTCAGCGTGTCCCGGCAAACCCTTTGTTGTCGTTTTTCTCGGGAAGTCAGCGCCGAAGGTCACGGGGGGAGCGGGGGCTCCGCGGCCCGGCCCGGGCTGAGGGGTCCCCGGGGCGCTCCCCGAGCTCCGGGCCGGCCGCGCTCCGCCACCGCCGCAGCCCGACTTGGAGCGGGGCCTGCACGAGTGACCTTGAAATCCCAGCGCTCCGAGCCGCCGCTCTGAAGGACAAAGTTTGTTTGCGGCACTTTGGACCTGGGGAAAAAAAAAAAAAAAAAAAAAAAAAGGAGAGAGAAAAGAAAAAAAAAATGAAAAGGGGAAGGAAAAAAACCGGAGCTGCTCGCGGTGGCCGAGGGCATCAAGGACACGGGGGATAGTTGGGAGATTAGAATTAAAGTTGGGTTTTGGCGAGCGCATCGCGGACATTCCTGCTCCTCCGAGATGCTTTTCCCGTCCTTTTCCCTCTCAGGGTGAAAAAACAGCTTTTTTTTCCTCCCCTTCTCTGTTGATTGTTGACCTTAAAAGCGCTGTTTTAGGGAAATTAATGATAATTGGCTTGTACAACTTCTTCTTGTAAGGGTTTTGGAACGCGGGTCCAGGTCCTTGAAGCTGAGCTTCGCCTCCTGTCAGGATTTCCTTGGGCTCCAGCTTCGTTCCCAGCGTGATTTGGGGAGATTTAATTCAAAATTAAAGCTCCCAGCTCCTCACCTCAGGGTTGTTCCAACTTCTTGGCACTGTCACAGTTGGAGTGTGAGGAAGGGAGCGAGAGGAGAAACGTCCCCAAAAGTCACCTTTTGATAATTTGGGAACCTTGGAGGAACTTCTGGAGCCGGCTGTGGGCCAGGACTGGGGGATTTGCTGCGAGCGTGAAGGTCACTGTCAGCATCTTGTAGCAAGAATAAGATATTTTAATATATTTCTGTAGAAATCAGGGTAGATCAGGACACGAGGGCAGAAGTTAAAATAAGAACGCTGCCGAAATCTCGATTCCACCCGATATTTGGCGTATTCTGATGGCCTCAGCTCGCGGGAGGCTGGGGAGGAGGTTCTGCTCCATCTTTCTAGGTCAAGAGCAGCAGGAAGAGCCTGGGAAATCTGGAAATAAATTTATTAACAAATTATTCCAGGTCCTTTTTGATTTTTTTTTTTTCCCCAGCTTTGGAGAGGCAGGAAGGTCCCATTTTAAGGAGTGAAGTTTGGGCGTCCCTTCTGCTCCAAAGATGTCCAGGGCTGTTTTTTGTTGTTGTTTTCTAGAAGTTTTATTCTCTAGAAGTTTCATTTTTTTTTTAGTTTTATTCTTTATATGAGTTTGATTTTTAAGCTTTATTCTCTAAAGGTTTGACTTTCTGCTTTTATTCTCTCTATGAGTTTGATTTTTTAAGCTTTATTCTCTAAGAGTTTGACTTGCTGCTTCTATTCTCTCTATGAGTTTGATTTTTTTAACTTTTATTCCCTATGACTTGTATTTCTTAGCTTAATTCTCTAGAAGTTTGATTTTTAAATTTTATTCCTTATGACTTCTGTTTTGATTTTTTTCCGAGCTTTATTCTCTACATGACTTCGAGGATTTCATTTGATTCTCTATATATAAATTTGTTTTCCTACCTGGATTTTTCAGGAGGCTTTTTCCTGTGAATTTTATTTTTAAATTTTCTCCTAAAATGTTAAGTGTTAAACCTGGAGCCTCAAGCTCGGAAAACAACCCTTTTTAAAACAAAAATTCAGTTTTCTACCTTTTTTTTTGCACCAATGAAAGCAGTGAAGGTGTTGGGGACAATTTTGGGGAGGGGACATCGGTGTCCCCAGCTTGAGCCACCTCAGTGAGCGTGTCAGGAGTTTGGGTGCCCGCAGGAGGTCACCTTTCAGCCACTAAATTTGGCTTTTATTTCATTTAATCAGGCTAATATCTCGTACTTATATCTCGTATTTGTATAATCTGTATTTTAATTACGTCGGCTCACGAGGTGGATTCTTCATTTCGGGGCTCATTGCGTGTGAATGAATTAAAATTTGGTGAGGTTTGAACCTAAAATCACGAATTATTTTAAATTTTAAAGCTCTTTAAGTAGTTAAACTCTTGAATTATGCTCAGGAATAATTTACCTTTTATTTCAGAGGGTTAAGGAAACCACAGCAAGAACAAACTTCAGGACATCTCCAAAGCATCCTGAGAGTTAAAAAAAGGAGATTTTCTTGGGGGGCGTTATTCCCAAAAGCTGAAGGGTTTTTTCTTGTGTTTTCTGTTTATTTTATTTGTTATTTTCTGTTTATTTTATTTGCTATTTTCTGTTTATTTTCTGCTTAACTCAGAGCAGGAATTGTCCCTTTTTATGCCATGAAGGTGGGAGATTTGCATCTTTACGACACCAAGGCGTTTTTATTTCAGTAGAAAAATAAAAGAAAAGAGAGGGAAAAAAAAGGAATTAAGCCATCTTGGCTGCCTGTTGAGCACTTTGGGTTGGGCTTGATTTGAGCAGGAGGGGAAAAGTTCTATGAAAATAATTAATTTTAGCTTTCGGGATGATTCCCTTGGATGATTTCATTTCTAAAATTGAGTGAAGACAGTCATGGGAATATTGAATATTCCACAGAATAATAGGATTAAATAGATACTTACCAATAGATAGAGAAATAAGTGAATTTATATAAATATACAGAACCCTGCAGCTCCTTAAAAAATCATTTATTTGCCCCAAATTTCCCTGGAATAAGGAGCTGGAAGTTGAGATCTGACCCAATCCAGCTGAATTCAGGGCTGGCTCATTCGGAGGATGGGAATAGAGGGAATGTGCTGGAGGATTTGTGGGGTTGGAAGGTGGAAAAAATCCTGAATATTCCTCAGAAAAGTGGCTGGGAGGCACCTGGGCTGCTCAGGTGTTGATTTTTCCAAGATCAACACAAGGATTTTGCAACCTAAACCCCCCCTGATATCCTCGCTGGGTCGCTCAGTGCAGTGTTTATTTCCAGAAATAACCTTTCAACCCCTTAAAAATTCAGTTTAAAATGTTTGAAACGTGGGAGGTTAATGTTTGTTTTTATTGTTTTTTTTTTTTAAGCAGAACTTCAGCCTCCCTTGTGTTTGCGTCCATCCCCTTTCCCCACCTCCGTTGGATTCGATAACATTTTATAGAATATTTTCGGATGAATAAATCAGTGTTACACGTAAAATGTCTTAATTATTCTGATTGGTTTTAATGTGGTTTTTTTTTCTTTGTTTGTTTTTTTAATTTGTTACCTGTCCGCAGTGCCGGGAGTTTTTATGTGTTTATAATTACATTAATAACGACGGTGGTGCTGTGGGTTTGGCGCTTAATTAGCTTCATTAATTTTCCCGCTTCCTTTTTTTATTGGGACAACTTTGGAAGCTGGAGAAGGATTTGGGATAAAGGATGGAAGGACAGGATAAGGGGGAATGGATTCCCAGACAGCCATAAGATGGGATTTGGGGATGGAATTCCCAGAAAAAAATCTCTGGCTGTCTCATCCCTGAAAGTGTCCAAGGCCGGTTTGGAGCAACCTGGGGTAGGGAAAAATCTCCCTGTCCGTGGCAGGGGTTGGAAAAGGATGAGATTGAAGTTCCCTTCCCACCCAAACCATTCCAGGATTTCTGGGTTGGGATTTCTCCAAGCCCATCCCAAACCCCAGGCTATAAATCCCTTCCCGGGTGTCGGGCTCCTGCTCTCCCAGCGCTTTTCCAGGGAATATTTCCCATCCTTGGGACATTGGGATGAGTCCCTGTGGATATTTGGAAGGGGGTTGGCGCCTGTGCCCACCTGGCACCTGCCAGCCTGGCTCTTTCCAAGCCCAATTCCCAAGATTTTCCCATGGAATCCTGCAAAAAAAAACCCAGGAGCCAAAGCCTCGTGTGTTGGAATCCCCGTGCTTGAGGCTTCCCTTTCGCTCCAGCAGAACCAAATCCTGTTGGATTGGTTTGGTTTGGTTTTGTTTTTCCCAGATGTTGCAGTAGAATCTGCAAAAATCTGAATTTTTTTACAGCACCGTGACGAGGTTTGTTCGGCAAAAATCAAAAGCTGGTGCCGAAGTGGCTCAAAATTCGTTTTTAATTTAATAATTTTATATATTTCAGCAGTCAAAACTTGAATTTTGAGGTGGAAGGAGAAACCATCGATCCACAACAGAATTTAATCTTTTCCCACCACTGCTGCCACCTCCCAAAGCCACTAAAAACTCAAAATTCAAAAACTAAAGCTAAAAAACCCCTCAAATTCTGGCGCTTTGTGTCTCCAGCAACCTCCAGATTGTCTGGAAGCATCATGGAAATGAATTTACGGTTATTCCATGAACAGTATTGAATTAAATACTCACTTTTGGGGCTTTGATTTTATTCTTTAGGGGTTTTCTGGGTGTTGTGGTGTTGGGGTTTTTTTTTTTTTTCCTGGTAAAATTTCATCTTTAAAACACAGAAAAGGAGAAAACGAGTTAAAAAAAAAAAAAAAATCCCCTTTTTATTAAAATATTGCTTCCCAATAAATAATTTGGAGGTTTTGTGGGATAATGGTTGTTGTAAAACCACTTGGAAAGGAGTTTTTTGGGAATTTTTTTTGGAGGATAGGGAACATTTTACTCTCTGTCAGCACGGAGTTGTTAAATCCGCATTTCTCACGTGGTGGGATCAAGGTGGGGCGAGATTTTTCCAGAAATATTTGTGTTTTATCCTTACTTGAAGCCGTAATTTAAGGGCGTCGAGGCGAAATTTTGGGGTCTGTGCCTCATTTCTTTGGAGCTTTCATGGTTCAGCAGGTTTTTTTTAGGATCCTCGCATGGAATGTGCTGCTTTTTCCCTGGAAAACCGTGGGATTTTCCCCATAATTGTGGCTGTTTTGTATTGAAAGCACCTGGAATTTGTGATCCCACCAGGATCTGTGGGATGCTGCTGAATTTTCGTCCTCCTTCCTGTCTCCTTCCTTCCCTCTGGCATTCCCTGTTTGCAAATCCCTCGGAATATTTGGATAAATTTCCTTTGGAGGTGCTCTCCGCCCTCTTTGCCTGCCTCTCTTACTCAGGGGGAACTTGACAAAAGTTGAAAATTACATTTAAAACGAAAATTGTTTTAAAAGCCAGCAAAAATTGTGACACTGCCCTCACTGGGTGGGGACATTATTCCCATTCCCACCTCCCTTGGATGCCTGGGAATGTGGCTGGGATACGGATCTGGTGTTTTTCCAGGGGTAAAAAACAAAAAGCTCTGGGTACTGCTCAGGGCGGAATTGCAGGCTCAGAGGTTTTGGGTTTATTTGCGATTTTCCCGTAGGTTGTGTTTTCCAGGAGCTGAAGTGGCGAATTTTCCGAGGGGAGACGGCTCCGTTCGGCTGCTTCCCGCTTCCCAGGGCGCCCAAAAAAAGAGCAGGAAACAGCATTTGTTCAAAAAAAAAAAAAAACTCCCCCAAAAATAAAACCCATCCAGAGGTGTCTCCGCGCTTCCTTTGCTCTCCCATGAAGCGAAACTTCCCCAGGTTTTGTCAGCTGCCGCAGGATTTGGGAATTTTGATGTCGTGCTCTGGTGAGCGGAAAAGCTCCGGCAGCTGTCAGGATATTCCTGGTGATCCGCCCTGGAATCACCTCCAGGCAGCCAGGCCTCAGCTCTTCCTGGCTTTTCTTTTTCCCCCCTCAGTCTGGAAAAACAAAATATTTTCCTGCCTGGAGATATCCCAGGATGGGTTGGAGGTGATTCCCGCTTTTCCTGGTTGATGCAGAATCCCGGGATGGTTTGGGTTGAAGGGGATTCCACACCTCCCACTGTCCCAGGTTGCTCCGAGCCTGACCTTGGACACTTCCAGGGATCCTGGGCAGCCACAGTTTCTCTGGGAAAGCTTTTCCCTCATTCCTCGCTGTGTGGGGTTGGTTTTTTGGGAAGGGGGTTGTGTTTCCTTGCTGGTGTCTGCCTCAGAGCCACGTCCGTGAATCTCCTCATTGGAATTCGGGTTGTTGAGCTCATCCCAGCACACCTGGAATATCCTGGAAGGATCCTCAAGGATCATCCAGTCCAACCCCTGGACAATTCCAACCTGTGCATCCCTGGGAATCTTGTCCAAACATTCCTGGAGTTCTGGCAGCCTTGGGAATGTTCCCTTTCCCTGGTCAGTGCCCAGCACTCTCTGGGTGAAGAACATTTCCCTAAATCCAACCTAAATCCCCTCTGGCTCAGCTCCAGCCATTCCCTGGGGTCTTTTCCCTGTTTCCCAGCAGAATTTGGGGTTGGAGCAGCCACTTTTCCTCTTAAACCTCTTTGGGAGCTTTTGTTGGGTGAGCTCAGGGATCCTGAGGAAGGGGAAAGGAGAAAGGAAAGGAAAGGAAAGGAAAGGAAAGGAAAGGAAAGGAAAGGAAAGGAAAGGAAAGGAAAGGAAAGGAAAGGAAAGGAAAGGAAAGGAAAGGAAAGGAAAGGAAAGGAAAGGAAAGGAAAGGAAAGGAAAGGAAAGGAAAGGAGCTAGAAAATTCCCTATAAAACTTCCCAGATGAAAACCCCAAGCAGGTTTAGACACAGGCGTGAAATCCGAGGGTTCCTCTGGCTGTGCCGAGCTCATCTCACCCCGAGTGAGTTTTTTGCTGGTTCTCATCCTGGGATGAGTTTGAAAGGAGGAGAAGGAATTCCCCTCTTTGCCCAGGAATGAGCAAGGTTTCTCTCTCTGGAGCTCTCTGTTGCAGTTCAGGGTTTTTCCCTTTCTTCCCAATCTTCTCCAGCGTCTCCAAACCACTTCTGCATCCGTATTTTAATTGGGAGAAATTCCCTTGGTGTGCTGAGCAGTTTCACTTTTATTTTGGGGTTTATAGTGATTTTTATTTCCTCGGTTTTCCTGTTTCTGCTTTTATTCAGTTTATCATAAAATGATCCCAAACAGCCGCAGGAATTGTCCCACCGTTCTGAAATTGCTTACGTGTTTTACTTAAAAATAGGAATTTTTTTTGTATCCGTCAGCAGGATTTTTATGTTATAAATGACCAGAGTAAACCAATCCTGAAATCTGCATTTAATGTATCTGGAGGCAGATATTTAATGCAAGAAATTGAATGGTGGTGAAATTCTCTTCCTCTTTATTCCACAGGTTTTTTTTTTCCTTTCATTTTAACCCGTTATTTCCTGGGGTTATGGGCAGTGTTATGTTCCAGTGCAGCATTTCAATTCAAATAATTAATATTTTTAAAGTGATTTTCCTAGGGTCCAAAAGGAATTGCATCTCCTCTTGCACCAAATTCTAGGAATACTGAAATATTCCCAGGTTCCAAGGACGATTTTTTCATCCCTAAACTATTTTTTGACAATGCTGATCGAGGTGAGGGAGATCCAAATGCCAACTGAATCCTCATTGGAATATTTCTATCCCTGATTTTCTTATAAATACTTGGAATATCTCAGTCTGTGGGCAGTTTCCATTCTAACGCAAATAATTGTGGAAGAGTCAGCAAGAAATGTGTCAGTCACTGAATTCCAGAGGTTCCTTCACCTGGAATTCTTTGAAAATACAATTCCCTGACCTTTTTTCCTTGTCAGAATTCCCTCTGGCTCTTCCCACGCCCAGGCTGCTGAAATTGAAATGTAACTTTTCCTTGGGAAGTGTGGAATTAAAATAAAACCGTTCCAAGTTTTCCTTGGGAAGTTTGGAATTAAAATAAAACCGTTCCAAGTTTTCCTTAGGAAGTTTGGAATTAAAATAAAACTGTTCCAAGTTTTCCTTGGGAAGTGTGGAATTAAATTCCTTGGGAAGTGTGGAATTAAAATAAAACCGTTCCAAGTTTTCCTTGGGAAGTGTGGAATTAAATTCCTTGGGAAGTGTGGAATTAAAATAGAGCCATTCCAAGTTTTCCTTAGGAAGTTTGGAATTAAAATAGAACAATTCCAGGTTTTCCTCAGGAAGTTGAGCTGCAGGATTGTCTGGCATCACTCCCTTAGTGCTGTTTTAGGGATCCTCTTTGCTTTGGAATTGTGGATTTTGGAATTCCTGGCTGGAGTAGATTTTGGAATTCCTGGCTGGAGTAGATTTGGGAATTCCTGGCCAATTCCTGTTCCTGTTTCCAGAGGGCAATCTGCTTGAGTGTCACCATGTAATGGAAAAAAGCCAGACAAATAATCCTGGAGATCCTTCCCTATGGAAAATCCTTTCTGTGGTGGGACAGATTTATTTTCCATCCCTGGCATCTGTGTCACTCCTGGAGATTCTGGAGCTGCTCTGGGTGTTTGATGTTGGTGACTCTCTCCCAGAATTCCCAATCTTTCCAGGCTTTTGGGAATGCTGCTGGAGCCATGTGCTCCTGTCACAGAGGAAGCTCAGGATGGGATTCCCAGGGATTTCTCCGACTCGGTGTTAACATTAACTGGAATTGCTTGAAGAGTTCCTTGTCCCAGAGCTTGATCCAGGGATTTATTGAGGGGGAAAATTGGCTGAACCAGAGCTGGAATTGTCACTGGGTCACCTGAGTGTCCCAGCTCCTCGCCTGGCTTAGGGAGAGGCAGATCCCTGTGGTTTTCCCTTTGTTTTCACCTCCTTCCTTCTCTGGGTGCGTGGATATCCTCTGGAACAAAAGGGAATAATCAGCAGATTTGTAACACCCCAGGCTCATCACCCCTTTTGGAAAACAGCTTTGATTAAAAGGTTGGGAATTTAAATCTTCCTGCTTTTGCTATCCTGCATTGTACAGACTTTTAATTCCTCCTGCTGATCCCATCCAAGGAAAAGAGGGATTTGAAAACTCCGGGAAAGCCGCAGAAAGTGACACTTCGGTGTCAGACAGCCACGGAATTGTTAATGTACTTTTCCTATGGGAAAAAAATAAATTTCATGTTAAAATAATCCAGAGGATGTGAGACCTGGGCTGGCATTTTTCCTTCTGATGGTTTCCCAGAGGGATTAGCCCTTCCCTGAATTCCTGCGACATGGAATCACAGAATCATGGGCTGGTTTGGGTGGGAAGGGACAGTCAGGATCATCCCATCCCATCCCTGCCATGGGACACCTTCCCCAATCCCAAGCTGCTCCAACCTGGCCCTGAACACTTCCAAGGATGAGGCATCCACAGCTTCTCGGAAAAAACCCATCCCAACCCTTTTACAGGAAAGAATTCCTTCCCAACCTTTAACCTAAACCCATCAACTTCAGTCCTTTCCTGCCTTTCATCCTGCTCTCCCTCCTCGCTCATTCCTGGTTTTTTTCCCTTTTCCCAGGTGCCAGGATGTCCACGGACAGCGGCTTTGGCGCGGCGGGGAACAGCGATGCCCAGCAGAGCCTCCAGTCCTTCTGGCCACGGGTGATGGAGGAGATCCGAAACCTCACCGTGGTGAGCATCCCCAGGGATGGGGTATTCCCAAAATAAAAATAAAAATAAAAAAAAAAAACAACAGCAGGGAGAAATTCCCGTCAAAGCTCAGCTCTGGGATCCGGGAGATTTGGGGTTTCTGTGGGATAAGGTGGTTTGGGAAGTGAGGAATAATCCCCCAGCCACGAGGGAATCTCTGAAATAAATGGAGATAGAAACGTAGCAGAGTTATAAAATCGTGGAACGGCGTAGCTTGGAAAAGATCTTGGGGATTATCCCTGTCCCTTCCCCTGGCCCAGGTTGCTCCAAGCCTCGTGCAGCCTGGCCTGCAGCATTCCAGGGAATCTTCCCCTCTGAGGCGGGACAGCCAAACCCGCAGCTCCTTCCGGGCTAAAACAACGCCACAAAGGGATTTAAAAGTTCTTTTATCAGGCTCAGGCATGGCCACGGCTGCATCCTGTGGAATTCCTCTTGGAGGGAAGAGAGGTGGGATTCTAAAACAGCCACAGGTGTAAAAGGAGCTGCCAGAGGCTGTTTCAGGTACCAGAAGATTGAGGGGTTTGAGGATAAACCTCACGTTGTGCTGCTGGTCGTATTCTGAATTACAAACCTGTCCACACCAAGTTTTCACCGTCAAAACACAGCTTAGGCTTTTCCCTCCTCCCTAAGTTCCCTGTTAATTCCAATTTTGTGAATGAATTTTGAGTTTAGGCTCCTGCCCTAGTCCAGAACCACCTCTTTGACAGCCCCAAAGTGTTGAAATCACTCAAATGCCAAGTGTGTCCTTATCAGGTGCTTTATTAAATTAAAGACATTTGGTTAAAAAAAAAATTTAGGCTGAGAATAACAACTGGACTAAGCAACTTCTGGGTTTTTTTTTTTCCATCCCCCTAAGAAGTGTGGGAACAAGGGCACGTAATAAAAATGACTTTTGAAGAGAGGTTGATGGATTCCTGTGATGCAAAAATCACTCTCCTGGTGCTTTTAATGCAGCTGAAAACAAAAGAACTTCAAGTCCAAGCCAGGCTCTTCGAAGTTTAAAAAAAAAAACAACCCAAATCCACCAACATAAGCTGCTTTATTATTTTTTTTTCCATTCCTTTTCCCTGTGTGCAGATAGCTGATTAAAGAAACAGATGTAGAAATTTGTGTGCATAAGCAGAATTAATCGCTTCTCCTCTTTCAGCACGGCCAATTCTCGTGTTGGGGAGCTGGAGTTTCATCTCCACATGAAAGGGGTTTATTGTGCAGCTGATCAACTGTGGGCAGCTTAATTTCGAGCTGTCAGTGGCATCTCTTGGTTGCTTTGCAAGCTCAGGAGTCACTGGGAATGGAGCTGAGGGCAGGGAAGGAAAAGGGATGACGGGAAAATCCCAGAGCTGAGGAATCATCAAATCCTGAAATTTATTCTATTTATTATTAATATTGCTCCCATGGATGTGGGTGTAAAAGCTGTGTGGATCCCTGATTTCTGGGGACTGGGAACAGGGAAGGAAAAGGGATGACAGGGAAAATCCCAGCGCTGTGGAATCATCAAATCCTGAAATTTTATTCTATTTCTTATTAAAGTTGCTCCCATGGATGTGGGTGTAAAAGCTGTGTGGATCCCTGATTTTTGGGAATTGAGAGCAGGGAAGGAAAAGAGATAATAGGAAAAGATCCCAGCACATTGGAATCATCAAATCCTGAAAATTTATTTATTATTAAAAATTACTCCCATGGATGTGGGTGTAAAAGCTGTGTGGATCCCTGATTTCTGGGGACTGGGAACAGGGAAGGAAAAGGGATGACAGGGGAAAATCCCAGCACATTGCAATCATCAAATCCTGAAATTTTATTTTATTATTAAAGTTGCTCCCATGGATATGGGTGTAAAAACTGTGTGGATCCCTGATTTTTGGGAATTGAGAGCAGGGAAGGAAAAGAGATAATAGGAAAAGATCCCAGCACATTGGAATCATCAAATCCTGAAAATTTATTTATTATTAATATTGCTCCCATGGATGTGGGTGTAAAAGCTGTGTGGATCCCTGATTTTTGGGGAATTGAGGGCAGGGAAGGAAAAGGGATGGCAGGGAAACATCCCAGAGCTGTGGAATCATCAAATCCTGAAATTTATTATATTTATTATATCTATTATTAAATTGCTCCCATGACTGTGGGTGTAAAAACTGTGTGGATCCCTGATTTTTGGGGACTAGGGACAGGGAAACATCCCAAACACCATGGAATCAACTCCCGAATTTTTTTTCTGTAAAATATTGAAATTTGAATGTTATATATTGAATATCATTGGAAAATTGCTCCCACGGATGTGGTTGTTAAGGCTGTGTTGGTCCCCTGATTTTTGGGGACTGAGGGAAGGAGAAAGAAAAAGGAATAACAGGGAAACATCCCAATGCTGCGGCATCAACTCCTGAAATTTATTCAGTTTATTATTAAAATCCCTCCCATGAATGCGAGTGTTTAAAGCCGCGTTGATCCCCTGATTTTGGGGGTTATTTCTGCCTGGTTTTATGGGGTTTTTCGACGTCTAAAATTCAAGGAAAAACCCAGAATAAACCGTGTTTAAAGAAGGGAAGAACGCAGCAGAATCCTGGAGGGAAATAAGAACCAGGCTTAGGCTGAGCTCAGCGTTTCAGCTCCACGAGAGGAGACACGAGCCCTAATTTGGAGAAAAGAAAAGCTGAGGAATTGGTGTCTGAGGTTTTTTTCCTGCTGGTTTGGGGCCAGTCCTGCTTCCCTTCCCTTCCCTTGCTCCTTTCTGATTTATGGGACGTGCCCAGGCCGCCTTAAAGGAATAAAAGCGCCTTAATTTTTTTTAAAATTTCTCCTCGTTTATAATTTTTTTCCCGCCCCCCCCCCTAAATCAAAATATTTTAATGCTGTTTTAACTCTCCACGTCTCCTTAATCTTTATAAAAGTTGAGATGAAGACTGAAGCGTCGCAGCTTAAAATTATCCCCTCGGCTTTCTGTGATGCTCAGGCCTTAGAAAAAGGGGAAAAAATACTAAAAAACCACCCAAAAATAACAACAAAAAAACCCCCCACCCTTTTGGGATATTTTTTCCGTGTTTTTTCCGTATTTTTTAATTTATGTGCTGGTCCTTGAGCGTGGCGTGTGTTTGAGGACAGGTCCCAGCCTTTTTATTGCCCCAAAAATCCTTCAAAATTCCACATTCTCCATGGGGACGGGACAACCCCACAGACACATTCACACCACGCTCGGGTTTCTCTGCAGAACGAGGCGCAGAAATGCTTTTTAATGATACCTACATATAAAATAATGAGTATAAATATTCATAAAGGTGCTGGATATTGATTAAATGCCCCTGCTGAAGTGCTGGCTGGGCCAGGTACAACGTGCACGTTTTTCTTTGCTGGGAAGAAGCTCAGAAGAGAAATTCTGATAAAAACCAGCATTTTCATCATTTTTTTCCCCCCTCTTTTGTTTCCCTAATACATCCTGCAGTGTTGTTTTTTTCCCCTGGAGAAATGACTTTCCCATTATTTACCTCTGACGTTTTTGTTAAGAAGGGAAGATGATATTTTATTTTTAATTTTAAATAAGTCTTTTGTGAGTAGGAATTCTGCATTCCTGATGCAGTGGGATGTAGCCTCAGCCTTTCCCCCTTTTTTTAAGAGGTTCCTGGCAGGAAAACAGTGGATTAATTTATTTCTTTTAATTCCACTTTTTTGTCTTCAGAGTGGTTTCCTGAGCTCAGGGAATTCCCTCCAGGGAATGTGTGAGTGCAGATTTGGGCTCAGGGCAGGATGATCCAGGTTCCTGACTGGGAAACAGGGAGAAACCCACCTAAAAACATAAAACCGATCTTTTGAGCCGGGTTCTTGCGAGGTTTTTAACCCCAAAATTAGGATTTGGCAACGGAGGAACACAAATAAAGCCAGGATTTCATCCAGCTCTTGTTTACCTTCATTTTCTCCTGAGATTTTTTTTTTTTTTTTGTAAATTCCAGTGGTTTCTAGGGCCCAGGAAACGTAATTGAATTAGTAGTTTCAAATATAAATAGATGGATAAATGTGTGACATCAGAAACATTTCTGTTCTTCAGGAAAACTTCAGCTTGGGAGTGAAATAAAGAATATAAATGTCTGACAGACGAAATACATCAGTATAAAACACGAAAAAGCGATTTCCCAGCCCTCAGGAAAGCTGCAGCACCTGAAAGAGAACAAATCTGATTTTCGCCAGCTCAATTCTAGAAAGCAATGATTGTTTTAGCTTTTTTTACCTTTATTTTCAGTTTAATATTGATAAAAAGTCCCTCGAATCTCTCCGCAGAAAGACTTCCGAGTTCAGGAGCTGCCCTTGGCTCGGATTAAGAAGATCATGAAGCTGGATGAAGATGTGAAGGTACATCCAGGGTTTTTTACCAGGAATTCATGGTCCTGGAAAAGGATTTCTGCTCCTTTTCCTGGATATTTCACCTCTTGTTCCATGAAATTCGTTTTTCTTCTCATTATTATTACATCTAAAGCGTTTTTTAGCAAAATTCCCTTGGCTTTGTTTAATTAAACTGAGCTGGGAAAGCAGAAACGTTTGGGATTTTGATTGTTTTCTTGTGATAAATCCCACTTGAAGGGTATAATAAACACAAAAATAATTCTGGCTATTTCCTGTTTTCCCTAGCGCTTCACTGTCTTCGCTCGAGTTCCCTCTTTGTTTTTCTCCACTCTCACAAAGACTTAGAATGATTTTTTGTGCCATCTATTTCCATTTTTATGGAAAAATAAGGAAGAATTTCGGTGGATAAACCTGGGTTCGATCCCAGTATTTGGGATTTTGATGACAAGGACACACAAATTGAAATGAAAACTCCCTGGAAAAAAAGGAAAGAAGGAATCACCTGCAGTTTTTGTCTCTGTGCTGCTCCACTCATCCCTGGCTTTTTTTTATTTGGAGGACTCACTTAATTCCTGAGGGAAAAGAGAATTCTTTGTCCTTTTTTCTTCCTTTTTTTTTCCCCATCAATGTGACACCATCCTTCTGTCAGGACAGCCCTTAATTTAAATGAGACCCCAAAAATTCTCTATTCAAACTCCATGGAAAAGGATGATCCCAAACCTCTGAGGGTCCAACCTAGAACCAAATAAATGCCAAATTTGTGATGATAAAGGGGAAAAATGAGATTTTTAAGGCAGGGTGGAGAGCAAGGAAAATCTCTGGCCTGTCTGGAATATTCCTATTTAAAAGTTAATTAATAAGCATGAATGCCAAGGTAGCTGATAGCAAAACTGCTTCATTTGAGTAAAACTGGAGCCCCCTCAATTCCCAAATCCTTTCTGGACACTCCCAAGGCACTGCTGGTGAATATCCACCGTTGCCGTGGTTTTAAATGGAAGAAATTTGGGATAATTGAAGAAATTGGGATCTTGGGAGGGAATTCCTCCCACAGGGTGCCCAGAGAAGCTGTGGCTGCCCCTGGATCCCGGGAGGTGTCCGAGGAGTTGGGATGAGCTTTGAGCTCCCTTCCCAGACCATTCCATGATGTAATTCCATGATTTTATGCCCTTAATCCACGAGGAAGGAGCCACATTCAAAGGCAAATTTTAGATTTGCCCAAAACTCTTCTTCCATGACCTGAACTCGCTCAGACCCGATGAAATCCTGGAGGTGAAACTTCCCCCAAAATGCACATTTAACCGCTCGGGCGACGCAGTTCCTCTTGGCGCTGTGAGAACCGAGCGGTAAAATTGAAAATAACTTCATTTTTCTGGCAGATGATCAGTGCAGAAGCCCCTGTGCTGTTTGCCAAGGCCGCCCAGATCTTCATCACCGAGCTGACGCTGCGAGCCTGGATCCACACGGAGGACAACAAACGCAGAACCCTGCAGGTAAAGGAGCTCCCAAATCCCTTCCCAACTCCTTGTTTCCATAACGCCAGGCGTGTTTTGTACACAGCAACCCTGCTCTTTTATCTATTTATTTTTATTTTTATTTTATTTTTATTTTATTTTATTTTGTTTTATTTTTATTTAATTTTATTTTATTTTTATTTTCTTTTTAATTTTATTTTATTTTTATTTTTTTATTTTATTTTGTTTTTATTTTATTTTTAATTTTAATTTTTTAAAAAATTTTTAATTTTCTTTTGTTTTATTTTTATTTTATTTTTATTTTTTTATTTATTTTTTTATTTTTATTTTGGTTTTATTTCATATTTTAATTTTATTTTTATTTTATTTTATTTTTTATTTTATTTTATTATTTTATTTTATTTTTTTATTTTTATTTTTTAATTTTTTTATTTTGTTTTGTTTTATTTTTATTGTTTATTTTGTTTTATTTTTATTTTATTTCATTTTATTTTTTATTATTTATTTATTTATTTATTTATTTATTTATTTTATTTTATTTTATTTTTTTATTTTTATTTTAATTTTATTTTCCTTCGTTTCATTAAAACCCGCCCAAACGCGACTCTCAGCTGCTGGTGACCCGAATTTCTGGTTGGTTTTTTTGTTGTTGTTGTTGCCCTTAGCTGTGATCTAAACTTGGGCAGGTTTGGTTCGTGGTGACGGAGACGTGGAAGGTGAAAATAAAGAACACAACAAAAATCCTACTCCTGGAGCTTCAGAAGCCCTCAGTAACGTTCATTCTTGTAACGGCTGAAGAGTAAAATGGAACTTTTGAAGGTCTTTTGATGGAGAAAAACAGGAAGTTTTCGCTTTTAGCCTTACATATTGAGCAGAACTACTGGAGAATGCAACAACCATTCATTCGTGCCCTCAGAGCAGGGGGAAAATTGGAATATTCCAGCCCACATCAGCTCTCCCGGCCCTGGGCAGGAATTGCTGATTTAGAGCTGGGCCCCCATCACTGAGACCCATGAAACTGGGCTGAAGTTGCTAAAAACCTTATTTATTGCGCATTTTGCCGAGCACAAAACTGAATTTCCACCAGCTGGGACCTTTGCAAGGAGGAATTCCCCCCTTTTTCCCTCTCGGCTTTAAACACCTCTAACTTCATTTATCCAGTGCCAAAATGCTGAGGAATGCTTTTCCCTTTGTTGTTCCAGAGGAATGACATCGCCATGGCCATCACCAAGTTTGATCAGTTGATTTCCTGATCGATATTGTCCCCAGGGATGAGCTGAAGCCTCCAAAAAGGCAGGTGAGACACAAAATCACGGAGTTTTTGTCCTTCCCTCAGCGTGGGAAGGATTTAAACATGAGGTTTGCTCCTCTCCGGTTTATTTACTGTGGTTTTCAGGTTCTTAAATGCTTAAATTTCAGGTTAAGTCAAAAAAAATTCAAAAACGCTAACTAAAAATCAAAATCCGCTGGGTTTTTCTGGAAATGGAGCTTGAAGTGGAGGATCCACACAAGTCTGACCAAACGAACCAAAACTCCTGAACGCTTCCGATCCCAAGTGGCGCCAGCGGGAAAAATCTAAACTTGGAGGAGAGAAAAAAAAAAAAAAAAATGGATTTATCTGCATTTTACAAACTTGTGGGTTGGAAAAACAAAAAAAATCCCCCTCCTGCATCCTTTGGGGCAGTCAGTGCCTCTGTAAACATCCTTGACTGGAAGCTGGAAGGTGCTGGAAGGGGCTTTCAGTCGGATGTTTACAGCAGCACGCTGCTGCTCTCAGCTGAGCTTGCAGGGATTCTTCATCCCTTTTCCTGAAAATTTCCCTGATGGATAAAAACTCTGGGTTCCCCCTCAAGGCCCTGTTTGGATAATTCTGTTCCTTGCTCCTGCAATCAAAAAAAAACCAAAATAAAAAAACAACAAATAATTGTTTAAAACAACTTTTTTTTTTTTTT